>QUSF01000049.1:1959418-1985844 GCA_003676055.1 Chloebia gouldiae | reverse complement strand
GCTGTCTCTCATGCACAGCCCCTCTAAGGACTAAACAGGCCAGGATGACTCAGTGGGGAAGGAGAAAGGAAAGACCCAGTTGTAAATAAGGTTTTATATGTAGCTCTTCTGAAATTACAGCCAAGGCTTAAATGCTTGATGGTTCACATAGTTATCAGATGGAATACAAAAATGTGGTGCTTTGTCTTGGAGGGACTCTTTAAAACTCTTTTATACATCTCTAGTTACCATATACTTAAAATTTAATAATAAGTGATGGTGTTTTAAAGTACTGCACATTTCATGGGGTTGAATGCGGGAAAGAAAGAAAATCTAGTAAGTCTGTCTGTGAGGAATAGCAAACTGAATTTGGAAGCTGAAAATCTTCTCATACACTGAGTTAGAAGGTGAGTCCTTACATGATATTCATAGCAAGGCAGTGATACGTTTTGCCATACCTGCAAATAGTTTGTCAAGTAAGAATTGGCAGATGCTTAAAAATGCCATTTTTTATCCTTTAGAGTCAGCTAAAAGCATAGTAGGAAGTGTGTTAACTGGATACTCCCCTTTCATTAGGTCTGTGTGCAAAAGGGATGATAAAATTTTGTGCCACCACAAGGAGCAAATCCTTTTCTGTGAAGGGAGCGTGTTGGTCACAGCAGTTTCATGGCTGGTAAAATCTAAAAGCAGAGGCTTCACAGAGCAAGGACATGTGCTTCCAGGTGGGATTCACTAAGGAGGAAAGCACTTTATGACCCACTTCTAGGAAGAGGAAGAAAAACCCCTGGCTTGTCCTGGCTAACACAGGTCTGGTCTCAACTGCTTCATGGAGATGGAAGGAAAGCTGTCCTGGTTCAGGGCAAATTTGGGAGAGAACCTCTGAAGGGATTCTACTCCAGGGTGTTTGCTCCTGTTCTGGAGAGGCTGTGAGACAGCCCTGCCTGGCTCTGAGCCTGTGGAGCTCTGGGAGATGCTGTCCTTCCTGCTTGCCCATCCACATGGAACCTTGCCTCTGCCTGAAATGTGTGACACTGCTAGCAAGTACAGGTTTATATTTCCTCTAGAAATACAAGGTCTTAAGGCATCTTCAGCCTCCTGAAGTGACTTACAGTTCCTCTGTGTTCATCACTTTTTTTCTTCATGCTTTTTGTTTCTCCAGTCATTTTATTTTCTGCTAATCCTCCATTCCCTATGGATCTCTAACCTGTCCTTGCTTTTACCTTCCCTCTTCCTTCAGTGAGGACTTTGAGGTGCACACTTGATACCCATCTCATCCTCCTTGTTCTGAGTGTGCTGTTCTGTGTGCTGGTGTTTGTGCTGGATTTTTGGCTGGTTTGCTTAAGCTGAGATAGTCCTTACAAATTAACAAAAGGAAGCAGAAGCTCCCTCAGTCTTGATCAGTCCAGTGGAGTATCAGTGTGTCAGTGTCCATTAAAGCCTACAGTGGTACTCAGTGAGAAGTCATGTGACAAATACATTTGATTCTGTGGGTTTTTTTGTCTCCTATTGGCTTCTGTGGCCTCTGCCTGCCTGCTGGCTTTGACAGGTAGTTTAAATGCTGGGTTTTTCACTGGTATTTATCTCAGCAGTGTGCTGATGGCCTCAGAGCAGCAGTGCTGGATCAGGACCTCACAGTGGCACACGGATTCCACAACAGAGGCAGAGTTCTTGTATTTAAAAACAGGAGGTTTTTATCTTTAAGGGTGCTGGGGGAGAGGAGCCATGAATTCAAGTTTGGCCAGGCTGGGTGGCAGCCCCACAAACACTCTGCATTACAGTGTTTGCTCACCTTGAATATGCTCTGTTGAGCAGTTCAGTCAGAGAAATCCACAGTTGTATCTTTGCCTTGTGTTTGCAAACGGCCTCTACAAACTGTAGTCCTTAGCTCGAGAAAATGCTGCCTCTTTTGGAATATTTATTTGTTCCTTGTTTAAAATAGCTGGGGAGAAATGAAATGTGCACCAGTGCTGTGATGGGGCTGCCCTATGCTCACAGACAGGAAGCTGCAGTTCCTGCCACTCTGACAGTGATGCTTTGCTCCAATTTGTTTCCATGAAAATTGGCTCTCACTATTAAACATTTGCAAATGTCTCCTTGCCGTGGCTATGTGAAGGTGAACAGCAGCTGGGAGTCAATAAGACATTTCTCTTTCCATGAACTGCTATGGATTACCTGGTAAAACAGCTAATTGCTGCTTTGGGAAGCAGTGGCAGGGATCACTGTGGCAGAGGCAGCAGCAGCAGGGTGGATTTCCTGTGTGTTTGCACAGCCATCCCTGTGCTTGGTGCCTTTTGGAGGCTGCTGAGCCTCGCTCTGTGCTTTGGGAGCCTCACCTGCCCTGGGGTCTCTCCTGGCTCCCCAGGGCCCGTTCAGCTCGGCTTCTCTGCAGCCTCTCACTTCTGTCCCTGCACTGATTTGTGCTGTTTCCCTGTTCTCTGCAGGCTCCTCGATGTCTCCCTGGCTCCCCAGACCCCCTCCTGCCCCAGGGCTTCCTTAGGCTGGTCTGGCTGTTTGCTCAAGGCTCTTTAAGGCTTCTCCTTAAGCTTGTGCTTGCCAGTCCAGTTGCTTAAGGCTTCCTAGAGCTTTGTAATCCCTTCCTTTCACCTCTCTTGGCCATTTTCAGCCTCCTGAAGTGACTTACAGTTCCTCTGTGTCCATCACATATTTTTATTAATGTTTTTGTTTGTTTTTCCAGTAATTTTATTTTCTGTTCATCTTCCTTTCTCTGTGGATCTGTAACCTGTCCTTGCTTTTACCTTCCCTCTTCCTTCAGTAAGGTGCATACTTGACACCCAGCTCATCCTCCTCATTCTCAGTTTCATGACTCTTCTCTGAGCTCATGACTGAAATCCCCTCATGTCTCACTGTGCTTTCTGTGCAAGGAAATCACACTTTTCCATCTTGCCTCAGCTGCCTGTGCCAGCATTCCAGAGTGGAGATGGCCCCTGAGCTGCCTCCTGAGCTGATCACAGCAGCTTTAGTCTTCTCTTTGCACAGCTGCATATTTCTGTGGAAGCTGGTCTCATGTTATGGTTTTTCTTAATTATCTTTATCATCAACTGAGTTTTGATACTGCCAAGTTCCCTAAACTCTGGGTACTCTTTGTGCTTAATGTCACTGAAACCAAAAAAGTAATTGCATTCCTTTGCCATCTATTCCAGGTTAATCCTCCAAAAGGAGTGATTCCCTCATCATCTGAGCCAGTGGTTTCAGTATAGACTGTGAACCCTCCAATCTTTAATTTTCTGCATGGAAGCAGAAGAGACAGGGAGGAAAGAGACTCTGCAGTTCATCTGCTTTGTAACAGATGTGCATTGGATCCATGGGCATGACCACATACATGTTGAGAAATGAAGGAAAGCAGACAGCTATACTGGGATTTAACTTTCTTTTGAACCAGCATGAAAGTCCTTCCATTTTTCAGTGCTGGATTCTATTCTGACTGTGGCTAAGCAGAAATTGGTGTTCTGGCCTGTCCTGGCTAACAGGGGTCTGGTCTCAGCTGCTTCAGGGAGATGGAAGGAAAGCTGCCCTTTCATGTTCAGGTTTACTCACACACTCCAGTGTTCATGATACCACTTTGGTCCTAATAAAATGAGATCAGCAAATGAACAGCAACACAGTGCTACACTGGAAAGTGCACATAATTCATGGGCAGGAGTAGGATGGCTCTGCCTATCTTGCCCTTTTCAGGTCATTAAAAACTATGGAGAGGAGTTTAAAAATTTGAGAAAGAAAGATGGGAAGCTTTCTCCAAAGCAGCTGTCCTCAGCGTGTTCTAGAAGCTGCAATAGCTTGTCACTTCTGTGTTGATCCTGGGATACATCTTGAACATGCTGAAGGGGAGGAGGAAGCCCAAGCATGAGCTGGGCTGAGCCTCTGCTCCCCATTTGTCTCTAGGGTTGGTTTACAGTTTTCCTTTTTAATTTTGCTGCTTCTTTTTGCTTTTTGCTTAATAAGAGTCTCCCCTCTGGCTCTTGCAGTGGCACTGTGAGCCTGGAACTGGAGAAAGAGTAGAAACCTGGTGTGATGTAGGTAGGACATGCCCTGCACCCCAGGGTCTGTGTGTGGCTGGTGAGAGCATGTGCTGGGCAGAAATGTGGTTGTTAGAAAGGGTGGATGCCACATATTCTCTCATTTTGTTCTTTTCTGAGCCTTACATCATGTTTTGATCTGATCTTGTCTTGGTGAGCATAGGTTCAGACTGTTTGAGGGGTGCAACTGCAGCAGTTCCAGCTGCTCTCACCTGACTTCCAGCTGTGTCCCCTGGAAAATGTCAGCCACTGATCCCAGCCAAAACACTGCAACACCATTGTGATTCCTTGGAAAGACTGTGCACAGCTGAAAGGAAAGGCAAGAAGTGTCACTTGAAACAAAGCCCTACTTAAAGCACTGCAAAGTGTAATGTACTAACAGGTTTTCCCAAATCTTCAACAAAAGGTTATTTAAGAAGAGTTCAGCTGCTGCTGCCAGGGGACATGTAGGCCAGTGTCTCTGTTTTGATAAACCTTTAGCTGCATTTGTCTGCTTAATAGCTGTTGATGACAAGGTCATGTTCACACCTTTGAATTTCTGGGCCCTTGTGGCCACTAGAGACAAACCTGCCACCTTTCATGGTTCATTTTGCTCCTAAAACTCACTTCTCTCTGTTGTGCAAAGAGAGTTGATATGGCTGAATACAAACTAAGCTCACACAATGTCCATCCAGTCGTGCCCTTCTCACCACTCTGTGGTGACTTTCCTCAATTTGTTGGCTGTTGTGAGCAATAAATACAGTTGTCTCAGCCTGTCCTACATAATAGTAATTACTGTCTGAATGATTTTCAGGCTCAGTCATTCAAGGTATTTAGATTTCTTGACTGGGGTTTGTACTCTTGGCTTTTCAAGAAAAGACAGTCCTCATACAAATGAATAACATAGATGTTTTGTATGTTTTTGGTAATAATAGTTTGCTTGCTGCTCCCTTCTTGCTTTTTCCTTGTGATCCAAGACTGCAAGCAGGCATTAGTCAATCCTGAAATGTCAGTGATTGAGCTGGAATCTAATCATCTGTCTAATGAAGACATTGAGGCACTGCTCTTATCCTCACTGTGAATTGATGAGTTCTGTGGTAAGAGCAATGGGGTTCATTTTTCCTCAGCTCTGGCCTTTAGCCTATTTTCTGCTTTGGAATATGTTTGCCTTAATATCTCTGTCGGATGGAAAGAAGTACCAGAGGTAGGAGCAGATGCAGTGTGAAATTGCCCTGGCTGGTCGTTGTTCCCTGCTCTGTGTCCTGTATTTGCAGTGTTCCCTCAGCCAAGGGCTGGAATGCTGGACTATTCATCCAGCCCCAAAACTGACCTTGTGTGGACAGCTGGGGCTGCAGCCAGAGTGACTGAATTCAGGAGCTGTGCAAAAATCAAAAGGACTTCTCTGTGTGCTTCATTCTTTTTTACTGTGACTGTGTAGTTTCCATAAGAGCAAGGGTGTTTTAGCTGTCCCTAAGCCTCAGAAGCCTTGCTTTGATCATGTGTGCATCTGATTGAAAGATTGGAACTGAGAGCTCTTCTCTCAGTCCCACATGGGCCATGTAAACAAGTTGGTTGATAGCTGATTTGCTGTCTTCTATGGTAAACTAATTCTGTGAAATGTGTAGTGCAATCCCATACACTGGAGAGGAAATGGATTTTTTTGCTGACTGTGTAATATCTTCGTAATGTTTGTTCTTCACAGACATTACTCACCACTTTGGAGCACACTGAATTGGAGAAATCAAGTGGCTTGTCACAGCAGTGGATGGTGGCATTAGGGCATGTTTCCTGTGTGCCCTGTAAGGTGTCTGCAATGCATTCAGCAGGTGTTAGGACCTTGAAAATGTTGTATTTGTCTTGGTGAGTTCCAGGTCATACCAGCAGCAGTTGTGTCAGGAGTCTCGGTTGTTGTGCAGTGATGAATCCCTAGAATTGAACTCTGCAGTGTTACCCCATTCTTTTTATAGCAGGGGAGAGGTTAAAGTCTTTTAAAACTGGTTTTTACTTTCTTCTGGGGGCCTGTCAGTGCTGAGCTGAGCTCAGTGACACCGTGATGATGCATGTGACAAAATATTTCCATAGCTACAACAGTGCTCCATACAGAATATGGAACACTGCAGAGGGCAGGAGGGGACAGGCCTGTACAGGTGAGAGCAAACTGCTGCTCATGGTTTGGTCTCAGCCCCCAGCAGCCAGAACAGCCCCGGTTTTGTGGTGGGGCTGACACAGCTCATACTGCAGGTGAGTGCCTGGGCAGGTGTCACTGCCACAGGGCACACTCTGGGCTTAGGCTTGGGTTCATGTGCTTGTCCCCTGGACTGCAGAGCAGTGAGATCTGGGGTGACCTTGAATTCCAGCAGGTTACACTCTGTGGGCATTTCCTATTTCTTCTGTGCAGGCAAACCAGTGGTTTACAGCTCAGGAGGAGTTTTGATCCCTACACATTGCTCTCCCTGTTTTCTTGTCAGATGTGGGGAAAAATCCCAACTCAGCCATAAGTGAGCTAACTTGTACCATGAATGAACCTCCAGAAGATAAATCAGCATTTCCAATTGAACTTTTCAGACTTCATATTGATGGAATGTGCTTCTCAAGTAGGGAAATCTCAACAAGCTCCAGCTGAGGATCAGTCCAGGTTGCTTGGTGGCAGCTCAGGCTGCTTCTGGGTCCAAGCAAGGTTTAATTGGTTCGAGGAGGTGCTTCAATAATAAATTCTCCACCCTTCTGCAAAGCTAAATTTTTTTGGCAAGGGGACTGACCCTTACCTGGAAGGAGATCATCATTCTGTTAACACCACAAATACCTTCACGCTTCCACAGTGAGTTTGTTGAGATGCAGTGCTTTGGAGAACAATTCTGTAGCAATTAAAATAGACAAGTAGATTAAGGTTGACTTTAAGTATGAGAGCTGGAATCCTTCCATGTGAAGAAACGCACAGTGTGTTGATTTTGAAGCAGACCATTAGTCTAAAAGTGCTTTCCTGCCCTGGGAGGGGAAAGAAAAGCTCAGTAAGAGACGGTCAGGAGGGACACTTTGTACAGCACTTGGGAGGTGGAGATCACAGTCTTTCTCGGTCTTGAACTTATCTCTGACCTTCATTGCTCAGTGCTGTTTTTCTTTATTTCCCTCCTGTCTGTCAGATGCCTGCAAGTGGGTGTGAAATGCAGAGAGTGATCTGCAGGCTGTATTGAACCCATGCTGGGAGCAGGGCTGGGAAGAGAGCAAAGCCAGTGCCAAATGCCTTGAGAGCAGAGGACAGGGCTAGGAGCACTCTCACTCTGGAAAATCTCCAAGGCTGATCACATTTGCCGGCTCTTTCTTTCCTTAATGGGAGTTGAAGCTGAGACATTGGTACAAGTGTATTGGTGCTTGGGAGGCTAAACAAGGAGAAACATAAATAAAAACTCAATAATCCATCACTGGAGGGAACTAAGGAGCTTATCTGATTGGTTACAGCATGGCAAACTCATCAGAAAAACACATAAATCCAGAAGTCTGTGGGGTTTAGGTTTGATTTTTTTTTTCTTAATCCAGTTTGAATCTTTTTAAACACTTAAAGGGCAGATAAAATGAGCAACCAGCATTTGAAATGAAGGAAGAACTGATATGCTTGAAAGGAAAATGTCAATGCCACAAAAAAGCAGAGCCCTGTAGATTCAAGAGAGGCAATTTGTAACCTCAGATGCCAGCACAGAGCTGTCGAGCACAGGGACTTCATAAAAACCCTGACTGTTACCAGCTTGTTAAACTGGCTAGAATGGTCTATAGTGAAATTGAATTTTTCATGTTTTCCTGCAAATACAAAACTCAGTTTGGGCTTGTCTATCCACAAATGGGTTATCATGTCTTTAGCTCCATCTCATTAAAACTTGTTTTTCTAACACCAGAGTTCCATTCCTTCAGTAGCTCTTCCAGCTGGTTTCCACACAGCCTGTAGAGAGCGGCAATCAATGATCTTGGAGTTTGCCACTGATAGAAATGATTCCTTTGCCTCTCTGCCAATGATTCCTCTTCCTCCCTGCCTGTTTGGTGCTGTGAACATTTGCAGGTGCTCAGGAACAAACTGAACACGGGCCAGAGCAGCTGATAGAGAGAAGAAAAGGAAGCACTTCGACAGAAAGCCTTATCCTCTTCCCTGAGGTGCCTTTCATTGACATTTGTGTGTTTGGGCTTTATCCTTCTGCTTATCAGCGTTCCAGTGAGAGACTTGGGGAGTACCAGAGATGCTCTCAAGGCCAGGGTTCCCTGCTGGGGGGGTTATTCTCTGTGCTTTCAGGACATGGCTTGCTTTTGAAAAGGAAAAGGAAATGGAACTGGAGGAAATGTCTTCCTCTGTTTTTCCAGGATGCAGGGGTCTCTGCCCATCATATTTGTCTGATCCTTAGCCCTCCTTATGTGGCATCTGAGAAAACTCAGCAGGCTTTTAGCTGCCCCACGAGGCTGTATGTGACCAGAAGCTCCTCTCTTCTTCCCCACATATCAGTGGGTCCCATAAAAGCTGTTACGTCTCCCTGAAATCCTTTCTTGTCTCTTCAGCTTCTTGTGGCTAAAAAACATTCCTGCTGAGATAGCAAATGCTGGAATTTTATACGTAGCTGCATTTTAAAAAGAGGAAAAAAGAACTTGTGCTTGGTTTATTTTTAGGTGGGCTAAGCGGTAATTTATTGTATTTCAGCCTTCTAAGATCAGCAGCTGCACCTGTTCCCATCTAGTGGCACAACTGTCTCGGTTCTTCTGAGGTGGAACATGAGGTTTGGGACCTGCAGGTCTCTGTTAAGTGTGAAAATGAACCAAATCCCAGCCCCACGGTCCCTGCACAGGGTGGGTCACAGCAGAGGGACACTGCAGGGACACAGCAAATTGTGCTGTGGTTGTCTTTGGAATTTCATGTATTGCTCTAATAACTCTGCATACCGACTCTAATCTGCTTTTAATTCTCAGCTCAAGTTAAGGTCCAGACTTAATTTCAAATCTGTTCTTATTTTTTCATGTCCTCTTTTTCTTAAGTGGTTTATTTTGTCTAAATGCAGCAATTAAAAAGAAATTATTGCTCTGTGAGAGGATTTGTCTCAAGAAGAGGAAAGACGTTTACAGCAAGCAGCAAACTCTGATTGTCCTTATTTGTTTTGGCAGATAAACAGGAAAGCAGTTTTCAAAGCAAACCCATAGCAGGTCCCTTTGGGATACTTGTCTCACTGGAGGGAAACTTCTCTTTTTCCCACCCTGAGCAGATCACAGCATAGATTCTTTTTGGATTTGGGGTGTCAGTTCAGACTTCATTCACACATGAGCTGTCTTTCAGTCCCTTCACACCTGCCCCCTCATTTTTTGACAGCTTTTTGAGATGTTGCTGATGATCTTCCCCAGGCTCCTCTGCCACTTCCTACCTCACTCCTCTGGGGGATGTTGGAGGCAGAGCTGCTGAGTCCCTGTGGGTCTGTCACCCAGAAGAATCCCCAGTTGCAGCCATGGCACAATGCCCAGTGCAGCTTGGTGTGCTGAAGGGGATTCCTGCAGAGCTGGGCTCGTCCATTCCCACCACAGGGATGAGCAGGTCCCCTCCCAGTGCTGCTCTCAGGTGTTTCTTGGGGGCAGGGGCTGGCTGTGACATCTCTGGCTGAGGACAGAGCTGCTGGGCTGCTGTGCCTAATCCTTCAGAGCCTTCAGAGCCTGGGCACCTTCCCCAGTTTGACAGGTCGTGTTTACTGGAACTGCAGAAGGATGTTCATTGCTGTGAGACTGCAACTGCAATGCCCTGGCTGTGTTCACAGCCAGGCAGGTTTGTAGGTAGTTCAAAATCCTGCCAGAAGGTGCCTGGCTTTAAGAGTGCCTGTGGAATGGCAGCTTTTGAGCCAAGCAAAACACCTCTGCTGTAGAACCCACCGTGTCCTCTCTGGAGCGTTTTGGTTGTGTTCTAAAAACATTCTGCCCTTGTGCCCTTCTCTTGTACTGTACCCCTTAATGGGTACAGATCCTGGGATGCTGCTGGGTGCATTTCCTTCAACAAAATAATGCAGTCCCCTTGTAAAAGGGGAGATTTATCATGTCTGTGTGTTCATCCCATTTCTGGAGACGGCTCCTCTAATGATAAAGGTGCATATATCTCGGTGTGATGTAAACAACTTGATGGATGGCTTGCAGTTATGTGGAGAAAATATTGGAAGCTTTTTATCTATCTGTAAGGCTTCCTGGGAAGCTGCAAACAGGTGGCCTGGAAGCAGCAGACAGGTAGATCATCATTATGGGCAGTCAGGCTGTTTGCAGGTACCCACTGAGGCCAGCATTTCCATTCTGAAAATAATCAGCTGGTGAAGGCAAAAGGGAAGGAGCTCAAGACTGCCAGAGCACTTACCTTTCTTTTAAAACAAAAGGAGGCAAAGATGGATTATATTAATATAATAACTGGCAGACAGTCTATGTAGTTAAGTGCTGCTTTAATCCTTGTGTAGTTAAAAATACAGACTCAGGGATTGTAGTGTCTGGTCATGGATGCAGGTTTTAATTGTGGAGTAGCAGTAAAATATTAAAATCTTGCCATTTATTGTAGTGACAAGGGTACAGGGTGTCCAAATTCTCAAAAGGATATTCATCTTTCCACCCAGGCAGTCTGTGTTTGTGTAGGTCTGTCTGTGTTTTTGCACCTGCATCCTCAGTGTGAGCACAAGCAGTAATTAGCTTTTCAAGTGAAGAAATTTCACTTAAAAAATGAAGCCTAGTTTCAGTTTTCATAAAAATGTCAACCAGAGCAATAAAATGTCTCCCTAATTTAGGAACACTAGAAGGCAAAATAAATTAAATATTGAAACAGATAGAAATCCTTATGTTGAAGTTGATGGGTTTAAAATTATGACTAACATAAAATTGCCTAAAAAATCTCTTCTTTTCCTCATTGATGGCACACAGGCCTGCCTGTGTGAAATGTGCCCAAGTGGAGGAGGTTTATAAACAGTGGGGGACTTGCACTGATTCCAGGCCTTGGGAAGCCTCATTCCTGTGTGACAGCAGCTCCTGCCACCCCACAGGGGCACCCAGGTCCTTCATTTGCTCAGGGGTGACTGCACCCCTGGGATCAGAGGGTGTGGGTCTGGTTTGTGGGGTTTTTTTTGTAGGATTATCCCTCAGGGCAAGTTCTGGCTCTGCCAGTCTGGTGTGGAGCCAAAGGACATCATCTGATGGACCTTGTGGTGTGGTGACAGCCCTTCTGCCTGCCTTTGAAAGCATCCAAAATTTACACAGGTCACCTTGAGGCTGTTTGCATAAAGCTGGGAAAATACCTTCTCAGGGATGTTGTTCTGGAAGCTCAGCACTGTGTGAGTGTTCATGGTTAACTGATCCTCCTCTGGAGGATATTTTGGATTTCTGTAGGCAGGGAATCTGAGGTTCCAGGTGGGCTGAGGGAACCACGGGCAGCATCTCTGCAGAGTAGGTGTGACCTGTCTGATCCGTGAGGGAGGTACAGAAAACCAAACCAGTGAGAGATGGTTTTGTTTGCCCCACGGTGTAGGAGCAGCATGAGAACAGTTTGCAGGGTTTCAGTCCTGGTTGGTGCTGACCCTACCTTTACACAGACCCCTAAAAGTCTTTGGTGTGGTTTCTTCTGTTGCAGGAGTAATGGGATGAGGTTGTGTTAGATGAAATAAAGACTTCATGATTCAAAACCACACATTTCTATTTGCTGCATTCCTACCTGCTGTATGCCTTTTGCTCTGGTGTCTGGTGCTTCAGTGAAAAGGGGATTTTTCATCTGGCATGCTGATGATTGTTCTTTTTTTGTGTGTTTTTTTTTCCTTGGCTTTTTTTTACTTTGCTCTTTTAATTATTTGTAGGATCTGTAATATAAGTAAATTAGAAGTGCTTTTTAATCAGCTTTCTCTAGAAAGGCTCACTTTGTAGTACATAAGGATGGCAAAAACGTTTGACTTAATTATCAATAGATTATGTATCTTTGTTATGTCATTAGTATTGAAGATGAAATAGAAATATCAGAGTTCACCATATAATTAAAAATCACACTACACCACAGTTCCAAGTGGAGACCACCTAAGGTTGTGTGTGGAAACTTAATACCTTCAAATTTAGAATTGCTTTTTTTTTCTTAATGTTTGATTTGGCTTCTGATATATTATTAGTAGAAAAAAATATTTTAGACGTAGTAAACTGACTAAAATTTTAAGTTTTGTTTCTTTACCTTGTCAGTGAGAGCGGTTGCAAGAAGAGAAACATTCTAACACTTTTGTTCTAATTCTTAGTACTCTTTCTTTTAGTTACTGTTAATAATTTTTTCTTTATACCCTTTCAAAGTTTTCAGCCTACTTTGCCTTTCTCCTAATCCTATCTCACAGCAAGAAGTGAGTACATTAGTGATTAACCATCACTGAAACCCACCACACTCATTAGTAATTAGCCAAAAAATTTCAAAATTAGCAAACTCTCAAATTAGTGAACCAAAACCACTGCAATATTTTAAGTTAATACTGAAAAATACTAAGAAAACACTTGTCAGTGGTGATTTGGAGCTCAGTTTTAGCAGATTCTGCCCCATCCCGGGGATGTGAGAGTTCTGTGCTTGGGGCAGGACTTGCTGCTCCTGTGGCTGAAGTTTCCTGCGGGTGGAAAAGCTCAGCAGGCTTTGCAAACCAGGTCACACTCTCTCAGCTCCGAAGACCTGAAGTCATGAGTCCATTTTTTTTCATTTTTCTCCTTTTAAGTTGGCCTGGAAGAAGCTGACAAAAGAGAAGGAATCATGGCTGTTTGTTTTTCTGCCTGCAGGCAACTTTCAGATGTTTTTGCGGGATCACAGTAGACAAAGCTTATTGAAAATCCAGGATGTTCTCTGCCCTGGCCCCTGAAGCTGTGACACTCTTACTAACAGGGCATTGATGTTCCTTCTGACACCATGGAGCTGTTAATTGAATGTTAATCACGTCACTCATGCCATGGTACCTTTTATCTAGCAAAGGCATTTATTATATATTAGCATCGATACCGATTTCCTCCCTGGGTCTCTGGCAGTGTGTAATAGGAACACCGATCTGGTGATTTAATTTTCATTGTTTTGGCTCTGAACTGACTGCATGTACAGCACAGACATTTTAAAGATGGGATCTCCATTTTTAGTTTGATACATACTAAAATATTTACTCTTATCTGCTGTTTCAGACTACTTAGGAATGAACAACAAAGAAAGTTTTTTGATGTTCTACTACCAGGTCCCATGTCTTTTTAGCTGAGAAAATTACTGTTCAGGAAAGTTGTATCACTGGGCATTAGGAGAACTGGATCATTAATATTTAACTGTGTTGAAAGTAGAAAGCACTGTAACAGTAATAATAATTTGCACTTGCACAACACATTTCTCCTGAGGATCTCAAAGCACTTTACAAACCATTTAATTAAGTCTAACTAAATCCCTCTGAGGTTTATTATTAGTCCCATTTTACAGATGGTTAAGCAAGGGCATAAAGAAGTTAAATGGTTTGCCTAAATTAGTTAGTGGCAACAATAAGCACATACTTCAGGAGTCCTGGCCACATCCCTCCTCTTGGAGCAGAGAAGGACTGAAGTGACCACAGGGTCCTACAGCAGGAAGGGCAGAGCAGCTGAAACTGAGAGAAGGTGAAGGGTTTTGTCGGAGATAGTTCCCTGTGAGTGCTGTGCTAGGATCTCCTGGTGTCCTGGCTGTGTAGGAGTGAGGTGGGGCTGAGTCCTGGCTCTCCATCAGACCAAGGGTCTGAGTTCCATCCCGCCCCTCCCAGGGACCCCCACCACGTTCTGTTTCCTCTCTGTACCACACTGCTGCTCTGCTTGCCTCGGTGCTGCAGCTCTGGCCAGCCAGGAAGGAAGGAAAGAAATTCTTGCCACTGGACTTGAAATTATTCATCCTTTTAGCAGCTGCTTCTCCTCAGCTGCCCAGCAGGAGAGGTTGGTTTATCAAGACATAAAACAGGAGCGTGCAGGCGAGGGGGACTCGCGCTCGCTGCTGATCCGAGAAGCACTTAGGAGGGTGCTCGTGTACAAATGCATTAGATTATGGTTAAGCAGCTTATGGACATAAAAACACATTAGAACTTTACAGCACACTATAAATTACAGTTTTGCAGCATTCACAGCCACAATGTTAGGTAATTACATTCATTAATCTACTACTAAGAGCACATAAAGTTGCCTCCCAAATGGTACAGTGTGTGCTTGTGCTCAGCTGGGGATGCTCTGAGAAGGGGCCTCCCTTCCCTCACAGCTTCCTCCACCACTGTTCTACTTTTCAGAATTTTATGGGTTTATGATGGGTTTCAGCAAATCAGAATGTCAAGCACATTGTTCTAAATATTTAGGATACACAGAGGAAGAATTTCTGATCGTGTTGTCTCATGCAGCTCTAAGCTTTCCTCAGTGAGCTGTGAGTAATGTGGGGACTCAGTGTAGTCATTCAATGAGGAAGAAGTTCCTACTTGTTGTCCCCTGGGTGATCTCTCTGTGCCACCTGATGTTTGGTAGTCCCTATAATTGTTAGCCTCACCAGTTAATATTTTGTTGAAACTTTCTTGCCTTAGCTTGAGCATCTTGTGCTTCATTTTCTTTCAAGCAGAAATACTCCCTTTAATTAGAGCAGATTCTCAGCTGGTGTAAATTTTGCGATTTCCATGTTGAAAGTCTGTCCCAGTGGCTATTTCCTTTCTTTTCTTTTTTCTATCTTGCATTGTAGAGAAAGGCTTTCAAACCTTTGAGGTGCACCCATGTTCTGTATAAGCAGTCTTCTGCTGATTCATTCTTGCTTCAGTTTCTTGTTTTGAAAGACCCATCATGGCCATTTCTTTTTCCTCTCTAATGGACCAAGTGTTATCTTTAATATCCCCTACCCAAGGACAGCGAGCTCTCCAATCCATTATTCAATCACATTTTCACTGGGACTTCCCACGAGTTTTTAGTTATGAAAGTGGGAGAGCAGAGAGTTGTGTATTCTCTTTTCTTAACCTCTTGCAGGGTGTGTTAGGAAACAGAGCACATAGAAATTCCCTGGAAAACTTCCTCCAATTTCAGTGGCTGCTGAGCAGAGTACACATATGAAAACAGCTCAATTGGAAGGGTAAAAGTAACAGAAACAGTTTATCACCTTGAATTTTTAACAAATCAAGCTACTGAAATAGATTCAGTGTCTCAGTCCTGGAAAAAAAAAAAAACAAAAAATGAGTTCCAAAAATCAAAGTCCCTCTAAAAAAACTCACAATTCTTCATGAAGGTATGAGTCCACTCAAACATAACTTCAGCAACCGGAAAAGCAAAATCTATTTTTTTTTTGTTTGTGAAACTTTAATGAATCTGATTGTAAAAACTGAAGCTTGCACAAGTCAACGGGAGCAGAAGACTTACAGAAATGACCCATTACTTCTGTGTCAGTTCATTAATTGGGTTTTCAGTTGCTGATTTCCGTTCACATCAGGATCATCTTCTCATCCCTAGGAGGAAGAGCCCTGAGAGCTACCTGTGCCTGTGCAGCTGCTGCAGGAGCTGTGACAGCTGCTTAATCACACGCCAGCCTGGCTGAAAGGCATTCATCTATTTGCTAAATAGATGGAGCTTCAATGACACTTGAGTACTCCAGTTTCTAGGGAATTTCTTTGTCATTACTGACAAATTTATTATCCTGACCATTAAATTAATAAAACACAGAGCACACGGCAACTGCTTTTTGAGGGAGGTGATTTTTGGTGCCACAGAAACCTCGCCAGCTCCGTGTCCTGAGCTGTCACCTGCCTGCTGCTCTGGACCTCTGTGTCTAAGGGCCAGAGGAGGGGGAAAAAGGCAAGCCCAGCATCTCTTAGCTGTGGGACAGAAGAGAAGGAGCACATTTGGTGGGGATGAGCCTCCCATCAGTAATTCCCAGCTGTAGTTTAGTGCTGTCCTGTCGGAATCTGTGGTATTTAAATGATCTTGAGATTGTAGAAAGTCTCTGTCTTTCAGCTCCCCTACCAAAGAAGAAGTCATAATTTGTCTGTGCTGGTTTTCAAGGTTGTTCATTCTTGCTTATCTATAACATGTTCTGCTGCTCAGGTGCAGGTCTGTCCTGCAGGGCAGCATGTGGGGCTCTGCCCCTCAGTGGGATGTTACAAACATTATACACCACAAACTACATGTGCTGTATGTACAGTAATGTGCCAGTATCTGTCACCTACATTGAACAGTCTAAACCAATAGAAAAATGCCAACACTACAGTGAAATATGGAGGGATGAAGAAGAAATAGACAAGATACACCCAATTTCCTCCATCTTGTCCCCTTTGAACCCCTAATCTAGAATCCTAAAATTCTACTTTTGCACCCGCGCTACACTAATTATTACTTATATCAAACACTGAGAGCTTGTAATTCATGCTGTAAGATTGAAACCTCTTTTCCATGGACAAAGATCACAGACAGTGTCTCTCGGGGCTCTGTACAGGGGGGTTCCTGACCCCCTGCCAGGGTCCCAGACCTTCCAGGGCAGCCAGAGGGATGCCCTGGATTCCCACACTGTCCCTCACAGGCTGCTTCTGAAACAGGACCCACTCTGAGCCACTGTGCTGCCTCTTGGTCACTGGGGCACTGATGGGGTCTCAGCACAGTGCTGTGTGTTCCATAAGCAAGAGCTTCAGGGATGGCAGCTTTGTTTCCAAGAGAGCAGCAGTTGCAGGGAAACAACTGCCTGGAAAAATCCTATTTTTGAGACGTTTGGCTGTCAGCTACTTGGCTTCAGCCCACCTTTCAGGTGGGGCACTGAGATGTGGAACTCTGTTCTTTACAGGGAGCTTTACTTCCCTCTTTCTGCATGCAAACATGAGGAAGACAGAAATGTTTATTTTTAGGGGCAGTGTGTCTCCCTGCTGGCAGCAAGCCAGGGCAGCAGCCTGCTGGATGGAGATGGCTTGGGATCCCACAGGGCAGTGCCAGGGCAGAAGGATGCTGTCAGAGCTGGGTGTTTAATGTCACCTGCAGCTGCTGACCTGGTCCTTGCCTTCCTGATGGAACAGCTGCTGCTTTGGGGTAGTGGCAGTGCTCCTGTGCTTCTGATGCCATCATCTGTGTCACCCGTGGAGCATCCCATGGGGCATGTGGGGACCTGTAAACCTGGGCTGTCTCCTCTGATGAAGCCCCAGGGTGAGTCTGTCCCAGAACACAGGGAGCTCTGCCCAGTCCTCTGGGACTGCACTGTGTGGTGGCATCCATGTAAAAGGTCACACCCACGCTGTGGGCTGCCTGTGCCTCCACTGCTCACTGCTGGAACGTGCCCCACTCTGCACTGAGATATTTTGGTCCATTTATTAGATATTGCAGAGATTTTGCCTTTCTGGACAGAGCTGGCAGTGATTTCTGTAGTGGAAGCCTACTGGGAATGATGCTAATCTAGTTTCCAAGGATTTGTTTATTGGGGCAGCACATGCTGGGCTAATTTCAGGGTACGTGCTCCATGGTATTTTTTCTATCCACAAGTGAAGTTTTAATAAGGGAGCATAGTACTCGGACAGCAGTTTGTGTTCTGGGATTTTTTTCTTTTTATTTTCCTCCAAAAAGCAGTAAAGGCGAAATTGGCTCAGTGAGTATTTATTGGCAAATTAGTGTTCCTAAAGCCGTCCTTTTTGCTTGTTCTTTTCTAGAGCTTGGAGAAATAAGATTTCACATAATGCATCTGGGATTGGATTACTGGATTGAATTTTGCAAAGTACACTGGGGATGGCTGAGCCTGTTTAGAAAGCAGCTAAGCCCCTCTGAGTCAGTAAAAATTCAATTCTTGATAGCTGATGAGGGCTTTTTTGATGGGTTTTGTTTCGGGTAATATATTTGCAGTTGGACGGCCATATTTCCTTTGAGGTATTTTATCAAGGTTTATTAAGCTTTTGGTGGAGGCTGTGGTGGGATCCAGACTTTCTCTGAAAAGTATGATGGAAAAATGTGTGGAAGCTGACACCCCTCCTCCTGCTTGCTTGTTGAACACAAATATTACATTTTAAAGGAACTCTTCAGTTGAATTTGTGTGTTGTGACCATTTTGGAAACCCACAGACACATGATCAAAACTTGTCAAAACTGTGGTTGTGATGGGCTATTACTTTGCATCTGGCCTCTTGTGTACTCAGGGTCTCCTGCTCCTCCCTCCCTCTTCCCCCTTCTCTCCTGCTGAGGCCAGCCACGTTATCCCAGAGCAGATGGAAATATCTCTGTGATTCTGCTAACAGAGCTCAGGGCGCAGCAGGGGCTGGGGAATTCTTGCTCTCTTGCAGGGGGAGATCTCATCTCAAATAATCGTGTCTGAATTTAGATTCTCTCTGTAAAACTGGCCTGATTTTTATCCCCTGAACTTCCTTTTCTGTTTCCTAGGACAGTGGTGTTGTGTTGCTGGCGCACCTGGGGTTTTTTAGGGGTTTTTTTTGGTGGTTGTTTTTTATTTTTTATTTTGACAGGGGGGTTTTGGGTTTTGTTTGTTTATTTGGTTTGGTTTTTTTGAATTCTTTTGGCAGAGAACATCAGAGAGTTTGCACAGTGTGAGGTGTGAGTGTAAGAACCTGGGGGTGACTGGGCTAAGCAGAAGCAGGAAGGCTGCAAATTTTTCAGTGTGTGGAATAAGTTTTAATAAGGTCATTGAGAACTCAAAATTAATTCTGAATGAGGTAAAAACTGCCATAGGAGGAAACCATAAAATATTTCATTGTAACCCTGTGTAGGATCCTTTAGTGTCATGTGCATCCTATAATGGCCCTGAGAAGGAGATTGCAGAATGTGATATGGGAGAGGGCTGTATCCTCCTTTCCCTTAAAGAGGAAATGGGCAAAGAAGCAAAATGCCTTTGCTCTTCTAACAGGAAGAAATAATGGTTTTCTAGGTGAGGTTTAATGCTCTCAGCAAATCTTTGCAGATTTTACATTACAGTCATTTCCTCAAGCCAGACTTCCCTGCTGCCTGGTAAGTAAACACAGAAAGCATAGATTATCAGTTAAGAGTATCGACAGCATTTCAAGTGCTATCAGAGAACATTTAATTCAGTTTAATTTTGTGATAAATCTCATGTTTAATCCTCTGGTTGCTCTGTAATCATGTCTCTATTGATCTTCTCTGAATGACTGCATGCAGTTTAATAAACTTTGCCATTAACCCAAGCTTTCTAAAAGAGGAGATTGATTCCAGTATCAAGTCTGATAGAACCAATAAGCACCTGAAAATCATTAAATGTGTCCGTTATAAAATATTTGCATTAAGATCAAAGTAAAAGTGTAGAGATGAATTTGCAGCTTATTAGAGAAAGAGTTTGCAATTGGAAAGTCTCAGTATGTCAGTCAAAATCAGCAGCAGTTTTCAACCTGGCTGATTCAAGCTGACACCTCCTTTCATTTCTTATTCCTCAAATCCCTCTTTCATCCTATTGAGCAACCTCCTTTTCTCATTTCCCAGCCATAATTATATCCTTTAATTTATTCCATCTTTTTCACCCCAGGCATTTGTTTAGTCCGGGGGTTTGAGGTCATTTTCACCTCACAATAAAGCTGCAGACTTGGGTGTCCTTTTGAAGTGTTGGTTTGGATTTTCTGTCCTGACCTCCTCGTGTCCACATTACACGAGGTACAGCATTGGGAAGAAGAAGTGGAGAGGGAAGTGCTGCACTCCCTCTGTGTCAGGGCATGCAGGGAGCCTGTCAGTGAGGCAGGGAAGAACGGGAGAAAGCCAGAACCACAAACCCAGACGTGGCTGAGTGACAGCAGTGAGGCTGCAGATGCTCTTCCCTTAAGGATGATGGAGAAGATAAAAAAGACATTTCCCACCCTGCACGGCAGCTGGGGGAGAATAAAGGAGGTGCAAGAAGTGCCTGCTTGGCAGGAGGCAGGGAGGGTCCCACAGGAACAGCCTGGCTGTGGTGGCTTGGCCTGATGAAGGTGAAGGGCTGCAGAGCTTTGCAAGAGGAGAGGCTGGCTTTGCTGTTGTTCCCAAAATAAACAAACGGGCAGTGCAAGCCCTCCTGTGCCTTGTGGGGTGCCGCAGCTGATGGCTCCTGTTCCTGTCCAGAGGGGCTGCCTTGCTCTGCCTCTGGGAGGAGGGAGATGTGCAGGAGCCCCTCACCCTGCAGGGTCTGTGTGCCCTCCCTGAGCTGCTGTGCAGCCCCGCTGCTCCTGTGGGGGCTGCTCCATTTACCTCTGCCAGCGCTTAGCACTGCGAAGCACAGATGGAACAGGATGTGGTTTTACTTCCATTTCACAGATGAGCTCTGCTGCATGGGAGGGCTGAAGGCCCAAATTCATGGAGCCATTTATTTCCTTTGGAAACCCAGTCAATGGGAATTAAATAGTTTTAGGCCCCTCAATACCTTCTTTGTGGTCCGGGGCTTAGCTGAGCACTGCAGGTCACAGAGAGCATTGGGGGAGATCAGGAATTCCCACAGCCACCCCCAGGCCCCCACATTAATAATTTACCTTCCCAGTCCAGCCAGCTCTAATCCTGTGCCTGGCGAGAAGGTCAGGCAGGAGAGATTTGGATACTCTCCCCTACAAGCAGCTTAGAAAACAAACCTTTCCTAGGAAAGGTTTCCTTCCCAGTGCAGACTGATTTCCTGCTCATGGTTCTTATTCTCTTCAACATATTCCGTGGCTCTGGAGAGATGCATTGCAGAGCTTTATCTGTTCCTGCTCGAGGCAAGTTTTACAGAGAGACAGGAGTTGGGATGCTTCCTACAGCAGGAAGAGTTCAGCGCAGGCAGCCGTGCCATGAAGTGGGGTTTGACTCTAAGTGCTGCTGAAGTGATGTGATTCACAGCTTTTGTAACTCCTTGCAAGTTTGCTGCAGGCATTAGCAAAGCTCTTGACTTGAGATGTTCTGCTTTGGAACCAGATCCCCTGACTGTGCATCACTACCAAGTTAAATTTGTAGCTTCTAGGTGGCTATAAACAAGAAATATTACAGTAATTGCTTTTCCAGCTACTAAATAACCTTGAATATTAGATGACACTTCAGTTTTAAAAGATTAGTCTACAAAATATCTTGAATATTTGCAGAAGACATTATATTTTCAACCACAGTGAAGGAAATTCTCTTTCTCTGGTGTATGAGGTGGCTTTGCAGGGTCTGTGCCCTGACATACAACTGGAGTAAGCAGCCATATATGGTTTTCCCTGTTTATTTTTATTTAATCATGCTGTGTTCTGTCCCTGTTTAACTGGAGACTCTGTCTACATGCAAATAGAAGGAGGATCTGTGCCACCTCCTAGGAACTGTAGGTATGTACCTGGTGGGTTTTTGGGTGATCCCACAAAGACTGTGCAGCATCCACTGAGGCCAGAGCTGAAGCCAGGCTGTGATGCCTTCCCAGCAGTGCAGAAATAGAGGTGCAAACGTGGCCTTTCCTCAGGGGGTGGTTGTTGGGCACAGGGTTTGTCCCTTTGTACACAAACAGCAGAACAGTTCTGGTATTCATTCCCTCCTGTACATGAGTGAGGACTCCTGAGATAGGAGCAACTTACGTCTGGTTGTAAGTGGTGCGAAGGACAAGGCAATGATAAATCTTGTCTGTTATGCTAAGCTGTGCTTCTGAACTGCAGGGAGGGGGATTTGCCAGTGATCAGCACCGTACAAGAATGTAATCCCTCTGGTTTTTTGATCATCAAATTTATCTTCACTGTATCTGTTTCCTTGGGGAAGAATAAGCCAGCAAATGGAAAGGTTACATATTGCTCTGTTTCTTAAATTTTTATTCTTTACTATTTTTTTTCAGCCTGAATAGTAGAAGGCGGTTTCATTTGCTGATGGGAAGTTGAACCATTGTTTCTTTTTTGTCTCTAATTGCAAAAAGGTTCTGATCCTTTTCCTAATGAGGAATATTGCCAAGCACACCTTAAGTGTTGCAGTCCTCAGGTCCTAGCTGAGCTCTTTCTCTCTCCTTATTTTCTAACCACTGTTCTTTCTCTTTAAAATCTTTCCTCATCAGTCTTTTTTGGCTGTATGCCACATGCCAAAACAATGGTAGAGTCAGGGAGTTCCTAGGGAAGGAAAATGAAAATCCAGAGGAGTACAAGACAGAGCTTAGAAAAGCTGCTGTGCTGAGTAGTTCAAATTCTTGACATATCAGATCAAAAGGGATGTTTTAAAATAGATTAACTTTTTCTTAAGGCTCAATAATTACAACCCATTATTATGTGGAGATTTTTGGCTGGGTGAAAAAATCTGCAGGTTGGATTACTCATGGATCACAGCACCTGGCATAATCCATGAGTGGTTCTGCTAATTCTGTCCTTTCCTTTGCTCATTTCTGCATTCTCTGTCCTGCTGGCCTGGGTGTGCAGAGGGATGCTCTGGTTTCCCTGTGTGGGTTAAGGCTGCCTCTGTGGTGCAGAAGTGCATGGCAGGGATGTTTCCACCCATGGCAGCGATGTTTCCATCCCGCCCTACAGCAGTTTCCTCCCTGTTTTTACCTGGCTTGGCTCAGGGTGGTGTCCCTGTCTCGACTCCAGGTTTTCTCATCCAGCCTCAAGGCTGGCAGGGCAGCAAAGACAAGTGTGTCCCAGCTCAGTGTGGCCAGGAGATTCTAGGGAGCATCCTGAGACCTTTGGAATGCACTGGACTTTTCTGGTGCTGCACCATCCTCCTGCAAGACAAGGAATGCAGAGGTGCTTCTGATTCCATTTACGAACCATAATACATTTTTTATGACTGCTGAGTGCTGTGCTAATGAATGGTGCCAGTGTGAGGCTGAAATAATCTGTTCCCAGTGCAGGGGTAGCAGGGATGAGAGCTGTCTAAGCCCACATGCATTTATTGTAACTGTACAATAAGGGGGATACCCTTTAAATGTAAAATTTATTGGCCCACTAACTCCTTGCCTGGGTCTGTGGCCTGCCAACCAAAGTGCTGTTTGAATTATTCAGAGAACACAATGTGTGTGAAGTGTGGAGGAGCCCACAGCCAGATTTGTGCCAGCTGCTCCTGCAGTGGAATTTTATTCCCCACCAGTGAAATCCCCTGGAATGTGTGTTTTGATCAGTATATGCAAATACTATATAACTACAGATACAAATGTACAAAAATTTTATTTTTGGGAGAAAGTTTAAAATTTTAAAATATTTTTTCCATTCTAAATGAGAAAAAAAAAGTGAAAATTAAGAAAACTATGTGAAGAGAAAAAAAACTGGAATTTTGGTGTAGAACTGAGGAGTTGCTCAATTATTTAGACATACTGAAATATTTGTGTTTCATATTATTCTATGTGGTTCTTGATAACTGTTTTCCACTATGACCAGCCCTTTTTCCAAGGATAAATATTCCTGGCCCTGCTGTGACCTGAGGCAAGGAGAGCAGTGGGAGATGCCAGTCCCAGCCCGTGCCCACAGGTGGATGTGCTCCTGCTCCAGATCAGGGCAGTGCTGTGCAAGGCTTCACTGCCTGGGACAGTGCTGGGTGCTCGGGATCTGTGTCACCACAGCTGTGCCCCTGGAGTGTCACAGCACAGGGGCAAAGCAGCTCAGCACTGCTCCAGTGCCTCTCCCTCTGCCTTGTGTCTGATCCCAACTGAGCAGTGCACCAGCACTGGAGCCTTCTTCCCTGGCAGGGAGATTTAAAGGGAGCATCCCTAGGGACTCCTCTCCACATCTCTTTTCTATTTCTCTCCATTCCTCAAACAAAGAAGATAAATATGAGCATGTGGCCCTGCTGCTCACAGGGTAAGTCAAGCACATTTATTTAAGGCTCAGCGCTGTGAGATAAACCCAGGGCAGTGGGAATCCATCTCCCCTGGCTGCAAGGGCTGTGAGCAGCCTCAGGCTCCCAGCTGGGGGAGCACAGGGGATGGAGGGGTTTGGCCCCGTGCTGCTGGACTCAGAGCTGGGGCTGGTTCTGCTCAGGGAGCAGGGATGGGCTGCAGGGGCAGCGTGGGCAGCACAGCCCCGGCTGCCCTGCCAGGATCAAAGCCTGGAGTGCAGCACAGCAGGTACTCACCAGAGGGGACTGAAGGGTCTGCAGGAGGAGTTGGGAGAACGTGGCTGAGATGGTGTCAGCAGAGGACACAGATCCACTGCTGGCACAGGCCACGTCTCGCTGCTGTTTCAGCCTCAAAAAGGCAACCTCAGGTGGGCTGGAGGTCACTGAGTCAAATCTGCAGCAAAGCCAAAACCCTGGACTTTGCTGATAATTTGTGTTAGACCTAAAAAAATCTCTAGAGAAAACACAATGGGACTTTTAGGCTGGCAGAAGCTGGCTGGAGGCAGAGCTTCAGGATCTCTTGGCAGGAGCACACAGGCTTGGCTGAACCAGTGACAGCAGAATCAACTGTGTGTACTTTGCCTTCCACAAAGCCAGGCAGCTTCAAGAAAAGCCCTGCCATGCTCTGCAGTGGAGGCTGGCATTGCTCAGCACTTCCTCGGCACCGGCTCCAAGATGAGTTTTGCTAACTCAGGCTGCACAGGCTCAGCAATTTCTTGACTGTTCTGCACAACTGTAACATATTATAGCACAGTATTGGAGAGACAAAACGGAGCAGGGAGGCGGGGAAGGGGAACTACAAGGCTGAGAATACCATGTCATGCTTGAAAAACATGAAATAAATGAATAGCAATCAATTTCTCTCATCCTCATCTTCATGTATCACCAGCTTTTGCCAGCTCAACAGCTGGCGCCAGAGTCTTAGATTTCCTCTACTTCCAGCTTGTATTTGATGTGTGGCATTGAGGGAGGCCATGGCACCACATTATTTTAGAAACAGCTCTTCCCTGTATCCTTGTAAACACATGGTGCTCACTAAAGCCCAATTTTCAGGAGTGCTCAGCTGCTGAAATCAATGAAGGTTGTGCTTCATTAAAGAAAGTGCTCTGTGGAGCCAATTTCTCTGAAAAATTAAATCTCAGGTGCTTCCTAATAAATGCTTAAAATTAGCAGATGTTTCTGACCTGAACATGTCAGGACTGTTATTGCCACCTATAAAATGGGAATAGTGAAATACCTTTAGCGAAACAACTGTGAAATAGGCCACTGGTATTTGTTGAGCATCTGTCTGATACTATCGGGAGGAGCTGTACAGAAAAGCCCTTGAGGAAATTAATCATTGTGCATTCAGAGGAGGGTGTGAATGGAGTGGCAGTAAACAAGGCCTAGGTCCACACCATGGACAAAGAGGAGCAAACAAAATCCTGAGTGGCTGCTCATTAGCTGAACACCTTCCATTCTGTGTAGGGAAATAGGAGCAGGGGATCATGTAATTAAAGATTGTATCTTGGCGTGCATGCACAAGAGGCCTGAATTAAGGTGGTGGCTGCAGCCTTAATCCTGGCCTTTCATAACTTCCAAGCCCTTGACTTTGTAACCTCAATAATGTTGCCTTAATGTATTTCTGTGTGTAGTTCAAATCGGCAGGGCCTGAAAAGGCACCTTCTGTTTATCAATGCTATTGTTAACAAATGATTTTGGGATGAAAAATCAAAGCAATCTCTTTGCCACAGAAGTGCTTTCACACAACGTATCTGGAGCAGACAGCAACTTGCTCTGCTATTGTTTTCCTTCCTCTGCACCCATCCCAGCATCCCCCAGCCTGGCACTGCCTTTCATCCCCACTCTGGTGCACAACCCCTTCTGTACAACACTGAACCACTTTGCTTTCAGATTCCAGAGAGATGCAGGAGGCAATGGCTTGCAGCTTTAAGCAATCAAAGCAAACAAAACAAGATTAAATCTTTCTGTGGAGGTCTTGTGGCTTGAAGGAATTGCTGGGATTAATGGATGGGCTACTGCACCCAATATAGTTGACATCACACCTCTCTTCACCAGTCCCTTGTGTTTTAAAATACCGTAATAGTGACACTGAGAATCCTTTTCTCTTCTGAATTATGCCTTACACCTGCTTTCCTTTCCCCCTGGTATTATTTTAAGAGTGTTTGCAATTTTTTTCCCCCTAAATAAATGCTTCTGAGAAATTAGTCATTCATCAGAAGAATACACAGTAGATTTAACTATTTTATCTGGAGGTAAATTATTGGTTAATACAAACATCTAATTTTATTTTCTAGTTTTGATTAGAAGGACTGGTCAGTACATTACTTTCAGACCGTTAGATCTTGTTGTTTCTGCTGGAATTAAACCAGCAAATTATGAAACATGATAGAGTTAGTGAAGATTTGGGGCATTTTTATCCATCAGCTGTAAAAATTCTCCAATGTAACAGGAACACAATTGGAGTTGATGGGGACTGTCAAGATATGATGGCAAATTGGGTACCCAGACTAGCAGTATTTTTGAGGGGTTTGGGTTCGGTTTGTGCAGGTTTGGGTTTGATTTGTGCAGGTTTGGAGTTGGTTTGTGCAGGTTTGGGTTCGGTTTGTGCAGGTTTGGGTTTGATTTGTGCAGGTTTGGGTTTGGTTTGTGCAGGTTTGGGTTCCGTTTGTGCAGGTTTGGGTTTGATTTTTTCAGGTTTGGGGTTGGTTTGTGCAGGTTTGGGTTCGGT
>QUSF01000049.1:1911914-1959408 GCA_003676055.1 Chloebia gouldiae | reverse complement strand
GGTGCCCAGAGCAGCTGTGGCTGCCCCTGGATCCCTGGCAGTGCCCAAGGCCAGGCTGGACAGGGCTGGGAGCAGCCTGGGACAGTGGGAGGTGTCCCTGCCATGGCAGGGGTGGCACTGGGTGGGATTTAAGGTCCCCCCCAACCTAAACCCTTCTGGGATTCTGTGCTGGCCAAGCTGTAGGATTTCTCTCAGCTGTACCCTGCAGGCATCCTAATACCTTGCAAGTGAGCCTCTGTACCCAGTGCAGTGGGTGAATGTGGGGGTGGTGGTTTTGCCATGGTTTCTGGTTCTGTGCTGTTCCCTTTGGCTGTTTCTTGCTTCCCCATGTCCCATCCCATCCCTCAGAGCTGCTGTAGCTGACAGCAGGCTCAGGATGGAACTGGGAAAGAATTTCAAATCGACTTTTGTAGCTACTGAAAATGTATTTTCTTTTCCCTTAATTAGCTTCCTTCTGCACTAGTGTTCCCGATGAAAGGTGAATTGTTTCTACCTTGAAAGGCTCCAGAAGTGCCTTTCTTAGAATTCTGTTTGACACAGGCCTTTGGATGTCTGAATAGGGAAGATACTGGAATAGTGAAGGGCAGACTGGCAGCTTCAAGCTTGATTTTCTAAATACTTGTGTTTAAAGTGGAGTATTACAATGATATTTCATAACTGTTTGATGTTTTAAAAAATGTCTAATTTCTTTATTCTTGGAGTGAAGGGTAAATTTTTGGGCTCTGATATAAAGCTGTAAAAGACTTTAGCAAGAACCTGAGGAGCAAATAATTGGAATATAGTTGTAGACTGTCACAACTGTAATTTGGTTTAACTAGCACTGCAGTGTAAACTACTCCTGGTTTTAATAATCAGTTTTAAAAGTTGTATTTTACTGAGGTCACATTCAGTGTAAATTCAGAAAATAACATTTTACAACACTGGAATTGTAGTGATAATCCACAAGGATGGTTTGGAAAGGTCAAGGCTTGAAATCCCTGAGCAGCACCTGAAATGTTCATCCAGGGAAATTTCTGCAGTGTATTTGCTACACACTGCTTACAGTGTTGTTTTTCATCCAGCATTCCCATAGAAAAATCCTGTAATAAAGAGTGGAACAGAGTTACTCACATGTAGCTTTTAAGTTGTTGTCAGGGGCAGGGGTGGGAAGGAAGGGCAGTGATGGGCTGGCTCTGGGGGGGATGAGTGTACCCCACACAGCCCTGCTCTGCTGCCACTGAGGGTCTGATGTTTAATCAGGGAGTTGTCATTTATTTATTTAGTTGTCATTTATGTAGCAAGAAGATGGACTTTGCAGAAATAAATCAGGCACAGCTCCCTGAAAGACCTGATGAGAATGCAGTGTGTCCTTCAAGCCTCCTACCATGAGGAATGATGTGATGGAGCCAGATCACCGATGGCCTGGGGCTGCTTCTCCTCCCCTGGGACAGGCAAGGCTGGGCTGAGGCTGTGGGTGCAGACTGCAGCCAGGTGGTTGCAGTGCCCTGCCAGGACCCTGCTCTGCACCACAGCCCCTTCCCTGCCAGGGCACCTACAGCAGGATCAGCCTGATGAATGTGCCCAATAGAAATAAAACAAATGGAAATTTTTTTTAGATTATACAGTACACTCATAAATATTAATGCACTGTTGTATTGAATTGCGTGTAATTACATATTTATACATTTAAGTCACCTTCCTGATACACTTAAGGCACTTTACTGATGAAAGATATCTCTGAAAGAGATGGTTTTAAACTGTGCCTAATATGTTTGTAGGATTTGCTGAAAAATGTGTGGGCTTGTATGCTGGCAGGAGAGGAGAAAAACCTCCATTAGAGACTGCAAGTGTTCATGGGGTCTGCTGCTCAGGCTGAATCCACTCCATGGGTAGCTGCTGAAAAATACGTCTCGACATGAAATATTACTACATCTTCTTATCTGTGTAGATAAGGTCTGTGCAGCCCTGTCACCTTAGAGTAATTACAGCTTATTACTCTAATCATGATGATGCCTGAAGACTGTAATTAAGATTGTGCTGGCTAATGTACTCACACACGGCATGGTACAGCTATTGTCCTATCTAAACAAGGGAAAGATAAAAATGGGATGAGGGAGGAAGGGCAGAAGTGGGGAGGTGATTTATGCAGGGCCGTGGTTCCCAGCCAAGCGCTGCCTCCACAGAGCCTGGGGGCTCCACGGGCACAGTCTGAGACAATCCCAGGCACCTCAAACACCAGGAGAACACCCTGGGAGAGCTCTATTCAAGCTACTTTTAATGCAGTTTGTCCACCTGTGTCTAAGATTCTTTTACCATGTCCTCTTTCATGTCCTCATCTAATCTGCAGATGAAGAATTTAAGACACATTTCTATGCACATATTTATTTTCAGGCCAAGTCGTATCTCTGTTGAAATCCATGAGAGGCTCTACCCACAGGTCCCTCACAAAGGGTTTGATCCCCAGGACTCTGATTTTCCCCACAGTGGTGTCAGCTGGTGAAAAGCAGACAGCTCTTCTGGAGGAACAGGGTTGTCTAAACACCAATCCTGTGGCTAAATTTCACAGGAAGCCCACCCACCCAACAGGATTTAAGGCCCCTTTCACAAGTTAGGCACATCTGCAACTCCTTGGTGTCTCTTTGCTTTAAGCAGAAAAGGAACATTTCTTCATTTTGAACACTCCTGCCAATCCTTCCTTCTGCCTTGGAAGGTGCCTTTCCCTGCAGGCTGGGGAAGGCTTTGTGGATTTGGTGTCACTCATCGTGCCACAGGTGTGTGAGCAGATTCCTTCCTCCCAGTTCTCCTGGGCTCCAGGTTCTTGAGGTGTAGCTGCAATTTGTGCAGCCTCATGCAGTTGGAGCGTGGGCTCTGAGGAAGGGTCATCCCAGGTACATCCACAGGGATCTGCTGAGTCTGACCCATCTCCCACCCCCCTTACAGCTAATAGGAAGAAGATATTTCTTGATGGAAGTGCCTAGCCCCTTTAGACATTTTATAACTTCTGGAAGCCTGCCACTGTTTCATTTAGATCACTCACAGCTGGGGGAAAAATCCCACAAAAGCTACTTAATCATTAGAAGAATTTTTTTTTCCAGAAAGTTTTCCCTTTGTTCACTCCTTCAGCCTTTCACATTAACAGTGAATCCTCTTGAATAGAATTTGTATCTACAAACATGAGCTCTGTGTTTTAACAGAAGTCTTTGATGGTGTAATATTCTATTCATAAAAGATATGATTTTTTTTAAATGCTGACCTGAAAACAAAGAATTGTTAGCAGCATGATAGCTCTCCTAAGTTACAAATCGGTTCTAACATAAAATACCTGCTGTTTTATAACCTGCCCTTGCTGTCCAGGAGGTCCAGGCATAGTTTTATGAAGCTGTTAATGGGGAACACTGGTGAAATGGTTACTGCACTGAGAATTGGCCTTCTGCAGTTATGGTGTGCAGCTAAACCTAAAACCTTCCCGGGAAGGGAGGCAGAAGGTGTGCTGAGGAAAGGGCTTGTTCCTGCTTTCATTTTCCTTGGGCAGCTCCGTAGGGTGTCTCTGCTTGTGCACAAGGAGATCCCAAAGCTTTTTAGGAAGGTCGGTGCTACTCCTGAGCTCTTTGTCAGCCTGGCCAGGGAGGGACCAGTGAGCAGACACAGGAGGTTTCTTAAATTACCAATCCTGTGTTGTAGCTAAGGGTGCTCCAGTTCTCTTTCATGAGGTTGGATAAGGCTCCTAACTTTTTGGATAGGAATAACACTGCAAAGAAAATCCCAGGGAAAAGTCCTGTGGTGTCTTTGGTGAAGAAAAGGCAGAAAAAATGTCTTATAGCTTCTGTTCAATACTCCCATCTTTAATGCCTGTAAAATCATTCCCTTTGCTAAATATCAAATTTGAACAATGACTGTCTTCAGTTTAATTAATCATCTCATTGGTTTCAGTTATGAATTTTGTGAAGCTCTTGTGTTTTAGAGAGTCATTTAGGGAGCAGTCTTTAATTAAAGCCAAACTGCTTTTTGCCTTTAGGCACGTTTTTTTTTGGTTTTTTTTTTTTTTGCATAAAAAGGTGCCATAATTTGAATTATTGTCTCCTTGAGCCTCAGTCTTTATGTGACACAGGGACCAATAGCCCTTCCTGCTGTCACTTACAATATTAAGTGACTGTAAACAAAGCTGAAAGGCTCACAAAATTACCCAGCTCCTTATGGTGGGTGTGGAAGCTTCTGGCCCAAGCAGGCAGGCAGGTTAGCAGAGAGTGCTGAAAGCACAACCCTGCTTCAGTGACGGCCCCTCCCAGGGCAGCACCACACCCCAACGTGAGCCACTCCAGCAGTAGATGTGACTCAGCACACTGCATTTATTGGATGCAGAATCTGTGCTGTAATTTAACATCTCCTCAATAGCATCTCATTCTTCTCTCCTAATTCTCCAGCCTCCTCTTCCTCTGCCTGTGATTCTGTGCTGTTGAAAAAGATTCATGTCAAGTAGCATTTATCTGAAGTGAAAATAGGGATTCTGTGTGTTTGTAAGAAAACAGCTGTGGGCTAAGTGACACAACTCACGTTTGTATTACAAGAGTGGAGTATTTTTTATAGACAGACATTGATTCTGGGGGTTAAAGGGTCAGTGACAAAGTTTTCAAATACAAGTTGCTTTTTTTATGCACTTTTAACTCCTCTCCCCGAGACTTGGAAATCTACTGCTTAAGTCAGGCTTGAGGGAAGCATGCCCTGAAGTCAATGGAGATTCATTGGCCCTAATTGGATTTAGGTCAGCTTGTGCCTTGGCTTCTCAAATACAAGAAATAATAAGAATAAATATTGAAAAGTCAAGCATTGTTTAAATCAAAGCAGATTGTTAATTTAAGTATTATAAACAAATGCTGTCTAAATGTGTGCTCTCTTGATACATGAGATGCTTACGAGAATTGAGGTTGACTGTATGAAGTCTCAAGGGGGATGTGTCTCCTTCCATGCACTCACTTCATCCTGCCAATTTTATTTAGCATTTGCCTATGTTTTGATTAAGAGGAGGGAAGAGTGGGTTTGTTCCTTTCCTGGTGACTGCAGCATTGCCCTGAGAGTGCTTTGCAGGTCACCTGGAACCAAACCAGAGCTGTAGTTTGACCACGGTGTTTTTCTCCTCCCTCTGCAGAAGGACATAGCTCTGAAACCTCAGGAACGTGTGGAGAAGCGACAGAATCCTCTAGCCAAGAAGAAAAGGGAAGCACTTACCAATGGGCTGTCATACCTCCCAAAAAAGAACAGGCTCCACCACCACCAGTACAGCTCCGACCGGGAAAATGACCGGAACCTGTGCCAGCACCTTGGGAAAAGGAAGAAGTTACCCAAGGGCCTCAGACAGGTGGGAGACAAGTTTCCTGCTGCGGGGAGGGAGGGCTCTGCCCGTTGGTTCGTGGTATGTAAAAGTCAATTTCTCATTTTGTAGAATCGCTTATTTTAATGCTTTTGTGGTTGTTTTGTTCTCGGGCTCTTGGGTGTGACGTGGTGCAGTGTCCTGCCACTGGCAGAGGTCCACTGAGAGCAGGTGGTGCACTGATGCTGCTCTGATAAATAAATGTGTAAAGGTGGGAAGAGCTTTCCACAGGCTGGCTGTGAGACTGTCAGGGCAAACAAATGGTGTCCTTCTGTGGTTGTGAGGCCAGCTTTGTCCTACAAAGAGCTTCTTGTCTTCAGGCTTTGCACACAGAAGCAGAAGAGCCCTCTGAACATCCAGGGTGATGTGAGGCAATTGCAAGAAGGGCAGCTGTTAATCAAGGCAAAGATTTAAGGCTGATTAGAGTGTGAGGAGCTCATTTTTGAGGTGTCAGTGGTGCTGGTGTCTGCTCCCCTGGGTTACTGATCACCCACCTTGAGCAAGAACTTCTGCATTCCCAGCAGTGATGGGAGTGAGCAGGCAAGAGCCAGGATTGCAAAGCTGGAGGCTGAAAACATTGGATTTGTCTTCATGACCGTGCAGTGTTGTGTTTGTTGTGCTTTTTAAGGAAGAAAGCGTGACAAGTGTGATTCCTATGATGCTGATAAGAGCACATAGTAGTAGTGACTAGGTCAGCTTTTGCCTGTATTTGAGTGATATTAATGACTCTTGAACCAAAATTTAAACGTTTAATGGGGATGGTTGATATTCATGGAATCAGTTTTCATCCTTGTTCAGTGCAAACCAAACCTTGCTTTGCAGAGAAACTTGTAGCAAATAGTGAGAATTCACTGCTTCTCATTTTGTGAGTTCAGGGAGATGGAAGGAACATTGAGGATGACAAGTATGCTGAGTTGTATTCAATTTTGATATGCACAGTTAGAGAAGCTGGGAAGAAATAGGTTTTCATGATAATTTTGAAGCCTATATGTTAAGCTGTATACAGAAATATAGTAAGAGATTATACAGTTCTTTAGCAGAGCAAAGAAATTGCAAAATGCCTGTTCCACACTATCAGCTGTTAAAGGTGTTTCTTCTGATTTAATTTTACTTGGTATTTCGAAGGAAGGTGAGGAAAACTCTTCAGGATAGTTGATGCAATGATTCCATTACCAGTAGGTATTGAAGGTTGCTGTTTCCTTGACTGTTTGCTGTGTTCACCTCCGTGGTCTCTGTTCTGTTTTGGTCTGTCAGACTGACTCTGTGCACTGTGAACTCTCCTAGTGGGGTCTAATGTCAGGTGGAACATTCCTGCCCACAATTTCATCTGTGAAGGAAATTGGCCTTCCTGCTGATGGAGATTATTTGTGAGGTTGTGTTTTTGGGAATGAATATGCATTGACTTGGAAGGTATTGAGCTGACAAATGTCATGGAAAATGCTTTTCCTTTGTGCTGATAAATCTGAGTACTCTGCCTAATTCCTAAGGCATAAGACTGAGAGGAAGTAAAGTATCTTGCTCAATATAAATGTAATACATTTAGTATTACATTTAAAGGTAGAGCTCCTCAGATAAGAACATTTGAACAGTTTAGTATGTGCTGACAAACACATACAGCTTTGGCACTTAACATGGAAAAAAGATGTCATGGAAAAGACTGCAAAGTTCTTTGGAAAGACACCACCTATGCAAAGAGTTTTGGGTAAGCATTTTCTGACCTCTTTCAAGACAAATGGTGAAGAGCACAAAAGAAGGAGGAGATTGAGAAACTCTGAGGATGTTTGTTTTGTTTTTTTTTCCTGATCATGTTGCACTTTTCCTCCTCAAGTGACCCTTGGCTGCACACTTTGGGTTGCTTTCCCCACCCAGGTCCATCTCACTGAATCCCTGGGCTCCTGAAGGGGAAGCAGATTTGCTTTGTCAACCTTCTCAGACAGCAGTGAGCCAAGAGCTGGGGCCACTGTGGTTTGTGTGTGACACAGCAGGAGTGTCCTCACTTAAAGTTCAGGAGGCTTCTGCATGTATACAGTGTCCTTGCTGTATTAGGGCTTTATATTTGATACACAAACAATTTATCCTGCCTCTCCTGTCCCTGGGGGAATCCTGAATTGTCACCTGTGATTACTGTAACTGGATGGCAGGATGCAATCTCAGAGCTGTCACTTGCATTAGACCTTGGCTGCACTCCGTCCTTGCTGGGAAACGTTTTATACCTGGAGATCTCATTCATAGCTTTTCCAGGGGTTAGCAGTCCTGTTGGATATGCTTTCCTGTGAAATCTGTTACCTGCTGGAAGTAACTCTCACTGCAGGATTTAGGGTATGAAGCTCCCTTGTCAAACAGATTTAGTTGAAGTCAGCTATTGAAAGCATTGCTAATTAGTTTTCAGAGAAAATCCTTGCAGTATTCATGCAGGTATTTATCCAGCTCTGCTGAAATGCCTACAGGTTTATTGAAATCCAGAAAATGTGAAACTGTAGGTTAATTAAGGCTCATATTTTACTAGCGAGAAGACTTTTGAACTCTGCTTTGTGAGCTTTTATAAATGTACTTATTAAATGCCTCAAGGAAATTTTAGTTGGCGTTAAGCAAACATAAGACTCATCAGAATATTTCTCCAGCATTTTAAATTTAATTTCCTTTACGTTAATTGGCGATGGCATGTTTTTCTGTGCTTTCTGTAAAAATCATTTGGAAATCTTAAAGTGAACATTTTAAAACTAGTAAAAGGGTGGCAAACATTTTTAAATGGGTTTTAATGAGATTTTATTCCTCGAGGTCTGAGCACAGTGGGGCATACCAGGAAACAATGAGCTTTCAGGGCAGAAGGAGGGTTGAGAGTATTTTGATAATGAGGGGGAAGGATCATTTCTCTTTTTTTCAGTGGGTGTGTGATTTGAAAGGAGCAGAAGACATGGATTTGTGCTACCTCCACCATTTCCTTCACTGTTCTTCTTCATCTGGTGGGAGGTTCTTGCACCTTCTTGCAGAAGAGAATAATCTCTGGATATGCCTCTAAGATAGCAGTGTGTGTGTTGGGCAAGGGGTGCTTTGGCTGGCTTATGTGTGCATGAGAGCCAGCAGCTGCTGGGCTCTGCCCTCACCACCTGATTCCAGAGACACTTCCAGAATATCAAATCCCAATCCCAGATACTGCAGGAGAGCAGAGAAGGAGACAAATGGTATTAAGTAGGAGACAGATGATAAATAAGAAGGAAGAAAACTCACGATGGAGAAATGAATGAGGTGGTAAATTATAATGAGATAAAGGAAAAAGGGGAAGAACAGCAGCAGAAGATACACTGCGGACTCTGGCAGACCCCAGCTCCGAGTCCCCAGGCAGCGGGGAGCGCAGCAGATGGGCTGGGCTGTCACCGGCGCTGTGATCCCGGGGAGAGCCGACTGTGCTGACAGGCGATTTACAATGTGCTATTTACAGTTTGGGTTTGCAGGCTCTCAATGACATCTGAGTGCTCTTTAGCAACTGCTTTCATTACTACTTTTCTAAGAGCTGCTAATTGAAAATGAAATTGTGGGTGGGCTCTGGGAGTGCTGTAGCAGCTACAAGGACGATAGGCAGCCACCGAGAACTGTTTCATTTCTGGGACTCCCGCTGTAGCTCTGTGCAAGGGAAGAAATGGGGATGTGTTTGTGCAGTGTGAGGTCAGACACCTTGGAAATCCTGCCTACAGCATGCATCACCCGGAGTGGCTGATAAATGCTTGAACCTCCTTGAGCACAGCTGCTGGGATTTGGGGTTCCTTTACTGGCAGCCAGTGCGTTTCACTGACTATAAAACTTCTGAAGATCAGGAAGAAACCTGGGCTGAGAAACTACCTCGTGCAGGGCAGCACAGGGGATTGGAAGCTCTATGTGGGATTTTTGGGCTGGTTTTGCACTGCTGGAGGTCTGGCTTTTTATTAAATGACAGGAAACATCAGTACTGACTGGTAGAATGTGGGACAAAGCCACATACATGCCTTGGGAGTAGTACCAGCCAGGATCAGGTCAGCAGGGATATGGCCACACACTGATGGAACGGGAGATAATGTTCCCATTCTGTATGTAAAGGGAGAAGTTGCTTGGTTTAGGTTTTTTTTTTTTTCAGATTCAAGATGCTAGTGCAGCCACTTGGAAATGAGTGGATTTGCTGTTTGTGCTACAGCCAACATGGTGTGGTTTGATTCTCTGCCAGTGTTGCAAAAGTCTGAAGGTACCTACAAGTGTCACCAGTAACAGGATCTGCAGGGCCACTGGTTTAAAAAAATTGGGTTGGTATCATGTCACTCAAAACACTGGTTATTAATCTGGCATATCAAACAACATTTATTTTGAAAAATAACCCATGAAATGATGAAAAAAAATCAGATTACATGTCTGAAAGAATAGAAAGGGCCATATCTGTGTAGCTGTGCTTTGAGGTTACAGCATGAGTGGGTGCAGTAATACAGCAGGAGAAGATGTTTGTGTGATAAAGGGGATGGGTAGATCTGGGCTTTGAGAGCCCTTTGTAGGATAGAAAAATGGAAAGAGATCTGTGGGGAAGGAATAAGACATGAGGCTTTGCAGAGGTGTAGGCTAGGCTGTGTGGGGTTTTTGAGGGGTACATGTTACATATGGTGTGCAAATAGAGGGGATGCCTAGAGTGGGAGCAGGTTTTGTGAGCCAGTATCCTCTGTCTGTGCTAATGTCCAGCTCAGTTTTATCCAGTGCACCATGTGCTGTGGAAATGCTGAGTGCTTCATGCTGGCCAGTTGGTAATTTCACCCTTGGCAGGGACCCACACTTTATTTTCACACATGCACAGTGTGTGGATTCCTGTGTGTGTGGGAGCATGTGCTGAAAGCTGGGCTGCCATTCAGTCCCCTTCTCGTTTCCCATTTGGAAAGCGCCGTGGGTGACAAACAGTGCTTGAATTACAAGCATTTTGTGATTCTCAACTGCTGTTTGCCTCTGATCAGAGGCCACAGAAATCTCCAGCTGCACTTAACCCGCAGTCACCGTATCCCGTGCGTCATCTGTGAAGGCACCCAGCTGCTCAAAAGCATCCAAACAACTTCTGGGCCTTGATAATATATAATTGAGCTCAATGGGCACAGAAAAGACTGTTGTTCTCTGCAGAAAGGACTGAAAAATGATGTGTGTGGCTTCGTGTGCCTGTTGTTCCATGCTGCACATCCCCCCTAGCTTCCCCGAGCTGCTGAATGGGCACGTTGGATTCCAGGAGAGCACACACAAAGCCAGGCTTGGGGAGCCAGGAGAGCACACACAAAGCCAAGCTCAGGGAGTGCAGAGCTGGTCCAGGGCAGGGCTGTGCTCAGCCAGAACAAACCCCTGCAGCCACTGATCAGTGCTCAGGGAGCTGCCACTCCACCCAGTGCTCGCCCATAGTGATGTGTCACAGGCATCCCCCCCTCATAATCACCAGTTTCACCTGCAATTTTTCAATAAGCCTTTGAATTATACCTCTCTAAATGATACACTGCAAATCCAGCAGGTCCTAATTGCTAATGATGGTTCTGAAAGACTTTCATTTGACTGTAATTAGGTTTGCAAGCAATCAGCTGCCCTTATCAGGATGGAAACGCATATAATGTAAAATACAGGCTGGTGGGAAGGGAGCGATTTCTTGAAAGGAGGAGGGAAAAGGAAGATGTTTTATTACCAGAAGCTGTGACATATTTTAACACCTTGAAAACATCATGTGTGAAATTAATTCTGCTCAGTATTATACCATCTGGCAATGTTATTGTTCTGTATATATTGCCATGTAAGTGTGCTTTTTTCATCTGGGTATGAGAGCCTATGTTTGAAATAGTAATCATGAGTCAAATTGATTACTCAGGATGTTAACCCTGCTAGAAGGCTTAAAAAAACATTTTGGGAAGTCCCAGGGACTCAAAATGGCTTCTCCATGGAGAGCTTCCCTTGCAGGGCTGGTGGGGGTGGAAGCAAAGGGCCTGGTTTTTGTCATGCCCCAGTGCTGTGAATGAGTGCATGTGCCCAGAGGTAAGAGGAACTCTACCCAGATACAGTTTATTGATGCTGAAGTAGCAGATGGCTGTATCTCAGCCTCAGAAGCACTGTGTTTGCTATGTTGGTTTGATCCTGTCCCTGTGCTGCTCTGTGCACTGCCCAGCTCAGACCCTGCTGTGCGTGAGCAGCTCCAGCACCACTGCAGGCACAGAGTCCCCAGGCACGAACCCAGAACAATACAAGCTTAAAACTTGATTAGAGTTAGCTGCTGGGCAGTGTGGACTGTCCCTTAAGCAGGACTCAGAATGGCATTAATTAGCACCTGACATGGTGACTGTGATTGTTGTGATACTTCTGGCAGGTGGAGCTTGTAGAGCCAAGGAGGAGCGTGGAGGAACTCAGGTCACATCTGGAATAGGCAGTGGGATATGAAAATCTCCCCATTTCTCTGAAGCTGATGGTGTGAGCTGATCACCCCTGGGCTCTGGCAGAGGAAGGGTTTCTTTGCCTCGTGTGCTTGTGTCTGCTGTTGTGTTGAGTGTGATCAGGCTTGCAAGAAAATGAGTAATGTTGGCATGTTTTTATTTCTAATGCAAATATTGCCACTCTCTCTGCTCTGCCCTGCTGCGTCTCACTTTGTCTTTTGACTCCAGTTTGCTCTGAGATAGAGTTGCAGAGATGTCACTGTGCTGTTACCTGGCCAGGTAAGGCTGTGGCAAAGGAAGGGCCCCTGTGTGCACCACCCATCCAGTGTGACACAAATTCCAATTGAAAAAAAAGGATACTAGAAACAGTCACTTTTGGGCTAACCTAATTATATTAATCAATTAGACATCTTTAAAATTTTAGTAAAAAAATAGTTTCTTGTGCACAGAGCAGCTATTGTCTCTCAGGATTATCTTTTTTCTTGTAATGTTGGCACCCTACTTTAATTGAAAACTTAAATGATTGTTAAATGTGCCAGGAAGTGAACCATATTTTAAATGCTCAGTGCAATCAATTGCTGTCTTAAAAGTTTCCATGCATGTTACCAGTAAGGAATTAAACAAAAAATTAATTTTGACTGAGTCTGCCTGGAGATAAATTAAATGCTAGTTTAAGTATTATAAGACAGTATAATAAAGTGACCATTTTTAATTTAAAAAGGAAGTCATCCAGAACCATTTAAAATATTTTTTTGTATTCTAGAAATAAATTTAGGCCAAGACTTCCAACTTACGGGTTTGCCTGCAGATTAATTGTAAGCACAGAAGTACATCCTCACATTCGAGTTACGTTACTTGATTGTTGTTTTTTTCCTCTACAAACCCAGTTTTCAGCAGGGCAGGAGGCGTGGGAGCGATGGATTTGGCTGTGGCTGCCAGCAGCACAGGCTGGGTTTGCAGCACTGCTGGGGTGCAGGGCTGGTGAGGGGGCACAGGGAGGCTGGGGTGCCCCACTGCGGCTGCTGGGAGCTGGGAGAGGAGCCTCAGGAGCATGTCAGCCTAAACTCCTGCTTAGGCTTTTGTACCCTTAGTCCAGCTCCTGAGTGCTGCAACTCCATGGATTCAGGGGCACAGACCTGGGCATGGCTTTTGAAATGTGCAAGGACACTGTCCAAGTGTCAGTGAACAGCACTGAGAGGAGCTGTTCCCTTCCAAGGGGTGTGGAAGGCTCCCTGTCTGGCCTTCCCAAGGGAGCAGCAGTGCCTTGCCTTGGCTAAGTGGGCTGGTTTTCTGTCTCCTACCAGCCTAAAGGCAGCACTCCTGCTTTTACAGCTGGCTCCTTCCAGTCCCTGGATGTGGAGGGGAGGCTGGGACTGTCCTGGGTCTGAGCAGCTGCCCTTGGGGCTGGGATTTATCACAAGTGGGGAGCCAAGGGTGGGGGAATGGCAGTGTGCAGTAAATCCCCGTGGAATTCCAGGATGGAGCTCACACAAGTGCCTTCATGGTTTGCAGTGCTTTGGGGGCCATTTTTTTCCAGGGAGTTTTCCCTGGATTTAGCCTGGCTGGCTCTGGCCAGCCCCAGAGGCTGCCTGTGTCCCCATAGGTGACATGGCATTGCTGGAAGGGTGCACTTCTAAACTTTCTGCAATTTATTTCATTTTGGCAAAAAAATGATCTGGGTGTACAGCTTAGGAGAATTATTAATAATCTTCCTCAGCCTGGGGAAAGTTGTTCTCTGCTTTGTGGAGTTCCAGAAGTCGTAATGCTGCAATTTTATAAAATCAAGACATCTTAATTTGTGCCCAAACCCACCGAAATGGAACAAATTTTTAAATCTAAGTCCCCCATTTCCTGTGTTTAATGCTTTATCAACAGTGCTTTTCTGTGCACTAGGAAGGCCTCCTCTGTTATGAGCAAAATGTGCCATAGGTGATTGTTTCCTCTAAGCTTGCTGTACTCTTGGATAATTCCAATGGATATTTGGATTGGTTGTGTTGTCGAACACACTGTAGCCATTACTGTGTAAGGCCATGACTCCTAAAACAGACAAAACAAACTTCTCCTTTCCTCCTGACCTTTCCCTGAAATAGTTTTCACTGCTCAATATTAAAATACAGTGAGGTTCTAAGAGCAAAAATGAAAGAGTTACTCTTAAGAATTTTTATTAAATTTGCTACAAGAATACAAATATTTTTATAGACGTCTGACTGCAAAAGTTACTGTGGTTTTGTGTTTCAAATTTGTCTCTAATATCAGCAACACTGTACAGGCTGTGACAAAATACCTACTCCTGATGTGTCTAATTTCCCACTTTTTAATAGTGTGAGATCAGTTTCAGATTTATCCATCTGTATTGGATCAGCTACTGAAGACTATTGAAATGAGTCACTCTGTTGTGAGTGGACTTTCTTGAGAAAACTAAACTTGGCAAAGTCCCCCCTTACTCAGGGGGTGCAGGAGCCTGTTCCTGGCCAGAGCTGCTCCCCTGGTGTCTGCCTTCCTCCTCTGCTGGGCTCTGGGAGCTTAGGCACCAGCTTTAAGAAAATGCAAATCTCCACTTTCTCCAATTAAAGAATTGCTATTGCAGTTTAATCACAATTCCTCCTAGCATGGAAGGCACCAGAAGCTCTCTGTAGTCCAGCAAAACAAAGACACAGGAGTAGAGTGTTAGTCCTTGTAGATCTGTCCATGTGTGAACATCCTGAGACATCTCAGATCTCTTGAAGGTGTAAACCAGTGCAGGAAGTTAAGCCTTACCCCAAAGCCTGCTGAGATCCTGCAAGAAGTTGTTGGAGAAGGAAGCAGGAACATAATTGGTTTGCAGGCAGAAGTTGATTTAGGTCATATAAAAGGCCCCTGGGCCATTGCAGTCTCTGACAGCAAAGACTGAGTCACTGACCTCAAAGTTCCAGTGTCCTGTGTGCCCTTCCCCACGTGGTGGAGTTACAAATGGTTGTAATGAACCTGTGGGCTTAATAAAGAAGAATCAAGTTCCCTCTCTCATGCAACTCTTTTCTGCATGAACAGAGAAAAAAGAGTGAAACACCCAAGTTTGCTCATAAAATGCTGTCAAGTCTAAGCCCAGCTTGCCCTGCTAACCCTGTTCCCAGACTCAAGTCCTTAAATCAATAAAATGAAACAGCTAAGAATGGGCGTAGAACTGGAAGCTGAGGTTTGATACCTTTTCTTGTGATTTCAGGTTGGCTTTTTCTAAATATGTCAATAAAAAATATTTCAGTCATAAAGCAGGTGGATTTTCTCCTAGCCATTGGGAGCAGCAGATATTTGGCACATGAAGTTTCTCCATGGTACTTTTATTTTTGCCAGTCATGCTCATCATTTCTTTTTGAACCTGTTTTTCTCTGATCTAGTTGAACAAAAAAATCTCATACTTTTATAAATGAAATAAAAATCGAGTGCCAAAATCATGCAGAGGGTTAATAAAAATGGAAATTCTGTTAAAATCACTAATCAGTCTGTTTAATGTTTTATTGTCTCCCCTCTCCACAACACATGTTCTTTTCTTGTAAAGCACTTTATTGCTTCCTGCTTGTTTACCAGCTTTTAGCAAGTCAAGCAGCATTCAAATTGCTTTGATGTTAATTATATAACCTACTCAATAGGGCTTGCTAGGTGAAGGAAAATAACTCCTATGTTTAAGAAAATAAATTAATATCCAGACAAGTGCTCTGTGCTTTGGTTCTCAAGAAGGAAATGACAGGATACTGATGACTTAGTGTTGTGTTGTCAAAAGCTATATTTGGGTGGCATGATGCTCTCAGTTTGCAAGATTTGATATTGGTTGTCTTCACTTCTCTAAATGATACAGAATGATGTGCTGAGGTCTGATCACTGGAAAAGGAGTGAGTTTCCATATCTCCTGTGCCAAAGTAAAAGATTCAGGAAGCAGGGGTTGTGCCTTAGCCCACAGAAGCTGTTACGAACAGTCCTTCGGATGCTGGCTTATCCCAGCTGCTGCCCTTGCTCAGTTCAGTTCAGGTGCTGCTGGCATTAACTGAGCTGTAGCTCAGGCTGAGCATTTCCAAAAGCACTCTTAGAGTGTAGAAAAGCCTGGAGCAGCCTCTCATGGAGCTGCCACGAGCTCCGTCAGTGTCCAGACGTGACCCCTGCGAGGGCACGGCGGCGGTGCCGGGCTGGAGCTGCACCGGGACCGGCCGTGGGCTCTGCGCGCCCCGGCCCCGCAGCCCCCGGCTCATCCTGCAGGGAAATGCTGCTTCATCAGGAAGAACTTGTCTACCCATCCCTAATCAAGGCAGAGAGGTTTAATTGGGGAATTTGTGCAGAGTTTGGAGATCTCCAGATGAAAGGTTGTACCTGTGTGATGGATGAATATTAATAAATCCTAATGCAAAGCGCTGGAGCCATCACAGCTGATGGGATTTGTGGGGAATGACTGCATGGCAGCTCCCAGGAAGCAAGGCAAGCCTTCAGCTTATTAATGGCATTGTCTTTATAAATCAGTAACAGTGCAGGGAGGGAGGTTGGATTGTGTATCATTACAAAATGCTTTGGAAAGATCTGAAGTCAGATTTGTGGTCTGATGCTTCCTGTAAGAAGTGCAGTGTTTTTCATGATGGAAAGAGTTTATTTGCAGTACTAAGGCTTGTGCTTCCAGTGTTTTAAATGAACTTGTGCTTTAATATGCAATAAATACTGAAAACGATCCCTTCAAACGTTATTCATTATCATAATGATATATTTTGATATAATCATTACTGGTGGACTATTACTGGTCTAAATCATGTACCAGAGGGTGTGTTGTTTCCAGAAGGAGTGAGTGTCAGGAGATTTTTGTACTATTTTAGAGTGATCATAAAGCATTTCCAGGAGTGGAGCTGTATGAGACTGTAACATCGCTTAGAGGGAAAGAGACCTTACCTATCAATAGTAATGCAAGGCTTGTAATTTTAAGTCTTTCTAATTTAAATCATGAAAATCTGTTTTTCATGAATAATTCAGGACTCTGATTTAGTAGAATTATTTCCAGCCTATGTATATTAAGCAGCCAACCTGCTATGCCAGCTCTGTTTTCAGACACTGTTGATGGGGGGTTTCTCTTTCCTGCAGAAATGATCATCTTTGTCTGTTAGAAAATAAAGCTGCTGTGGTATTTTGTTCTTTTGATTGCACAAGAATTTTGCTTTAAACCTTGTAGGCTAAAATTCAAGCTGAAGAAAAATAAAGCTCTTACTACAGGAGCTTCTAGAATTAAATTTGGAGAGAATAAACCTTGTACTATATCCATTAGGAAAATGGCAGTATTCTTCCATTTCCTGATGTTATTCAATTACTTACCCGCTTCCTGCTTTTAGCGTAAACTGTATATTTTAGCTCATGACCTTTGACAGCAAATTGAATCAGAAGTGGAGATGCAATGGAAGTGGGTTTTTTTAGAGACTCTTTAAAAACATGGGTGTGTAGGAAATTTGGGATTTTGTTTTGTTGTTTGGTTTTTGTTTTTTTTTTTTTTTTAATAAACATTGCAGTGGATTTTGTAATATAATGCATTTTGCTTGGAAAAAAGGAAATTGAAGTTAATGTCCTTCCTTCTTTGCCCTGGAGAAAGCACAGCCTGCATAACTGCTCTTGTTAGTGCTTGCCTGCTGAAATTAGCATTGCATATTTTTGTTAATACCAATAAAAGTGGAGTTTGTTTAATTTAGAATCAAATCCTTGTTTGGATTGGATTAGCACTTTAAGAAAAATATTTAACTTGTAAAGTGATGCAACACAGGTCGGTCTAATCTTTAGCTCCTTCAAGATTGTAGCTCATTTACAAGCTTTAGATCCTACTATTTCCCTTACACTTGTGAATAGTGTTAACACATTAAAAATCCCCAAACCAGGGTATTTATTTGAACCTTTCCAACACAGGTACCCCAAACCATTCAGGAACCATCAGGAATGAGGTCAGTGCTGTCCAGCCATGCCCAGTTCCCTGATCCTGAGGGAACTTCTCACACATGGTGTTCCCTGAGCTTTTCTATTAGCTGTTGCATGAGAGTTTTGTGGGTTTTAGCTTTTTTTGACCAGAATGCATTCATGTCACTTTTCCACCAAATTTGTATTTTTACTAATCCAGTGTCTCCATACATTAATGACATTTTGAGGGGAGTTTGTTGTGTTTTGAGTAACACAACAAATCCTTCGTTGTGTTTAGAACTTGCCTTGGATGGAATTTGAGCAGAACTTGAATTTAAGATAAAACTCAGGAGATGTCCTAATTTAATGTAAAGCAGTGGAGACTTGACTTTCCTGCAACAGCAGCCTGCCCTTGCTCCCACTGTAGTTCTGTTTACTTGCATTGGAAGTAAAATCTCTTTTTCTATGAGTTGCAAAATTTTCAGGTCTGCACACAGGGCTGAGCTGTATCCTGGTGCCTCTTGGGCCTGTGCTAGGAGAGAGCCTGGCTTTTCTGTGTACCCAAGTGTCTGAGCTGGTACCAGAGCTTTGCTGCTTCGCTTGTCTTGTTCTGCAGGCTGTTCCAAGATAACACTGAATTCTTTCTTGTTCTGGCTGCAGCAATGCCAAGTGTTTGTTGAACATCTGTCAGTGTGTTCAGATTATTAACCTAACTTCTGCTCGTTTATGTTAATGGAAACATTTGAGCTTCATAACAAGCCTGTGTAACAGTTCCTCACGCTACCAGTCCCACGGATAGCCAGCTGAGTGGCTGCCACAGTCCAAGCCGACCTGGAGGAGTTGGCAGCTCCTCCTTCTGAAGTGTTGCTGCACTCGGTGCTGCCCAGCCTGCAGCCTGCCACTGCTTACTGCTCGTATTTAATCTTCAGGCTCTAAAGCATCATCATATTTTGGGGCAGACTAGAAAATAAGGGAAATGGACAGCAGAAATTCCAGATTAGGCATCTGTTCTCAGCTGGGTGTGGTCTGTCCCCACACTGTGATCCCATGCTGGCTGTCACATGCAGTGCCAGCAGAGGAGCGTTGAGGAGCACAGGCAACACAAAGCTGAGGAGGTCAGAACCCAGCTCAAAAAAAAAAAAAAATCCCAAATCATTTCATTCTGCTCAGATCTGCCAGGGAGTCAGGCAGGTCCCTTTGGTCCCGAGGCTGTGGGATCTGCATCCTTGGACCGTCCACCTCTCCCCTGAGCAGCCGGATCTCTCCTGAATAAGCCTTGCTTGGAGTGGGGTTTGGATGAGGTCACCTCCGAGGGCCCCTCCAACCCAAACTGTTGTGTCACACTGAGCGAGTAATTTCTGGGAACAGAAACTGCTGTCCATTGCAGTTCCTCGGGGTCTGCTCTGGGGCTGTTACTGTAACACGGAGAACAAGCAGTGCTGAGGCCAGCTGAGGGAATGGTCCTGCAGCTGGGTCTCCAAAGGCCTTTGCTTTTTTGTTAGCACACAGCTTTGGAAGTTGAATTAGATGACTGATCTCCTTTCTGGACTGCTGGGCAGAAAATTGCACTCAGAGTCATTCTTCCAAGTCCTATAATCTTTTGCTACAGATATTATTAATAAAAGTATTAATTACTCTGTTCTGGAATTAGGAGTTTGTAATGAAACCTCAAACAGAAAACTCAAGCCAGGTTGGCCAAATGTCACGGAACACTCAAACCTGAGCTGCGAGTAAAATAAAAGTCTGAGTTGCTTTAAGGTTTACGGTTAAAAGAACATAAAACTTTTCAGCTTGTCCAAGTTTTGACAGAAAACCTTGTAGTATTTGGCAGTCCTGGCTGGGTTTCCTTAAGTGTGAAACGCAAGATAAAACCAGCAACTCTGAGCCAAGCACAACGAGATGGAAAGGTTCTCCTGAAACAAAGAGAACTGGAGATCCACAGACTTTTCTTGCAGCTCTCCTTCAGCTCCTCGCCTGGTCCTGTGGCTGGAGTGTCCCGAGCTTGGCATGGGGGTGCTGTGGGAGAAGGGGCACTGGAAGGAGCTCTGGGGGCTTGTGCCAGTGCAGGGTTCAGCCCCTGAGCTCCTGCTGAGCTGGGGAGGGAGCCGAGCGGGACGGGCGCTGCTGCAGTGCACAGGGCAGCGCACGGGGCAGCGCCAGCGCGGGAGCTGCGGCAGAAACTGCTCTGAATACATTTCACGTGTTTGACTCGGATCGGAGGGGAAAGGCAATTTGCTGCCTGTCCTTCCTTTCACCCTTGAACTGGGACTTACACAGCTTGTTAGGCGAAATGAAGAACCTTTTTCCCTTTTCTACCCAGAAAGGCTTTTTAGGAAGGAGTGGTTGTTAAAGCACTTGGGAAGATTTTGCTGATAGCAGATGAGAGGTGTTTGCACATGTGCGGAGTGGGGGCAGCCAGCCCTTTAACATTTCTATCAATCCAATACACAATTCTGATAATTTACAATATTTTTAGTGTTTTATTTACTTCAGTGATTTGGATATTTGATTTTAAGTACTACTTTTACTTCCCTCTTATTTTTTAATGTCCTGATTGAAGTTTTATGCTAGAAGGGATGGGTTTAGGTCAGAAAGAGGTGAAAAGCAAATAAATAGGATGCAAATAATATATATATTTTTATATATAAAAAATAGTTGAAAGATCCCTTTTGTCTATGATTGAAAGAAGTTAATTTTTATTTTTAAGCAAGACTTTGTAACTCTTGTGAAAATTGTTGCTTGCTCTTTTACATCAACACAAATTCTGCTCGTGCTTATAAAAGAATTTTCCCAGGCTTGCGGAGCAGGGAGGAGGATGTGCTTCCACCAGTAACCGTGCTGGGGCACCTGGGGCCCTTGGCATTAACTCTGGTTACAGGGAGTTGCAGCCAGTTTTCTCCACCACCAGGTGATCTCCGCTGAAACATTCTGTAGTGACTTCTGTAGATGAGAGCAGTCCGTAAGGGAAAACACTCCTCCCCCATCCTTTGCTTTTCCTGGTCACAGAATATCCTCAGCTGGAAGGAACCTGCAGGAATCACCGAGTCCCACTCCTGGCCCTGCACAGACACGCCAACAATCCCAGCCTGGGAGCTCCTGGAGCTCTGGCAGCCTCGGGGCCGTGCCCACTCCCTGGGCAGCCTGGGCTGTGCCAGCACCCTCTGGGGGAAGAGCCTTTCCTAAAATCCAGCCTGAGCTGCCTGGCCCAGTTCCGGCTGTCCCTGTCCCGGGGAGCAGAGGTGGAGCTGCCCCGCAGGAGGAGCTGCAGACCCCGCAGAGCTCTCACCTCCCTCCGTCTCCTCCAGGCTCAACATTCAGCGCCCTCAGTCCCTCCAGACCTTTCTCCATTTTCCTGGCCCCTCTGTGTGAACGGCTCCTCTTTCCCATTCCCTTCTCTTTATTTAACAAAAATATATTATGCATAGAATGGTAGAATCCCAGAAGGGTTTGGGTCAGAAGGGACTTTAAATCTCACCCAGTTCCACCCTTGCCATGGCAGGGACACCTCCCACTGTCCCGGGCTGCTCCCAGCCCTGTCCAGCCTGGCCTCGGGCACTGCCAGGGATCCAGGGGCAGCCCCAGCGCTGTGCCAGGGTCTCTCCCAGGGAGGACTGGGAAGGATTTCTGCCCGCCGTGCCCCTCTCCTGCCGTGTCTCCGCGGGCGCTCCCGGCGCCGCCGCTCCCCTCACGGGGCTCGGAGCCCGCCCGGGCGCTCCTGGGCGGCGCTGGGGCTCCCCCTGCGGGCCGCGCCGCGGAACGGCGGGGCCCAGCTGGCAGGGCCGGGCTGCCGCTCTCCTCTTTCCTCCTCTCTTTTCCATTTCCTTCCTTTTTTTTCTTTTTTCTTTTTTTTTGTTTTGTTTTGTTTTGTTCCTTCCTCTGCTCTGGAGAGGAAGGCCGGGGGTGTTAGAAGGATTAGAAGGCCGGGGGTGTTCATCCTGGAGAAGAGGAGATCTTAAAGCCCCTTCCAGCGCCTAAAGGGAGCTTATAAAAAGAGGGATTTTTTAACATGAGCAGATAATGATAGGACAAGGGAGAATTGTTTTAAACTAAAATAGAAGAGGTTTACATTAGCTATGCAGAAGGAATTGTTCCTGGGAGGGTGGGCTGGCCCTGGCACAGGGTGCCCAGAGCAGCTGTGGCTGCCCCTGGATCCCTGGCAGTGCCCAAGGCCAGGCTGGACAGGGCTGGGAGCAGCCTGGGACAGTGGGAGGTGTCCCTGCCATGGCAGGGGTGGCACTGGGTGGACTTTAAGGTCCCTTCTGACCCAAACCATTCTGTCATTTATTGACCTTGGCAAAGAATGCTGGTTTAGGGGGGAAAAATTAAGAGGTGTGTTCTGGTTTTGTAGCTAACAAGACACAGATTCCAGTTTTGATCGGAGTGGTCACTGCTGGCCTCCTCCTGCCACTTGAGCAAGCAGAAGAAAAGGCAGATAGATAACAAAGGCAGCCACGGGACCAGCTGACAGGGAATCAGAGCTCCAACCAGAGTTCCAGGGTTTGTTCTTTTATCTTGCCAAAGTGGCATTTATTGGCTTTGCTTGTGCAGAGCAGCTGTTTGACGCACACTGAGAATCTGAAAACATTCAGAGCCTTCACACAGGTCTGATGGCAAGACTGGAAGTGGAAGTGTACTCTGCTGAGAGGCAAGAGGCTGATGGTGTGACTTGTTGAGAGGCAAACATGCTCTTTGTTGCAATTTGGTCTGATGGACGGTCTCCCTGTCCATGGCAGAGGGGCTGGAACTAAATTATCTGTAAAGTCACTTCCAACCCAAACCATCTGTGGTTCTATTTGAAAATAGAAAATCTGTGAGAGAAAAGTAGATCTGTGTACTGCCTTGTTCCCCTTTCCTGTTGGCTGCTCTAGTTTGGTTGTAACTGACTCACAGTGAGGGATGAATCCTTCTCCCACATCCAGTAAAACTTCAATTAACACTAAATTTGTTGAAACTTCTGATACAGGGATAGAAGCCTTACTTAGAGAAACAGAAAAATTTTCTTAGAGAAATGACACTTCTAAAGGTGTCACTTGCCCTGTGCTTCCTTTGGGCAGTCAGCTGAGGGGCCCAGAATGGGAGTGTGGATGGCCATGCTTTAATTGCTTTGGTGGTTGTGGAAAAGAACGAAGCGTTTGGTATTGGAAGATCTTTGTGGTCTGCTGTGGGTGCTAGCCTGGCTCAGTACCCTGAGGGGCCACTGCCAGGAAATGACAGAAATCAAGGGGCAGGGAAGTCCTGGGGAGCAGACAGAAGCCAGGAAGGTGTTGGGGTCTCCCTGCTCCTCCTCTGAAGCTCCTGAAAACTTCCCTTATTAAAACCTATTTGTTAAAGTGCAAGGGAATTTGCAGAGGGAATGTGACCCCATTAAGCATCTTCACAGTCATCCTTGGGTGTTACTGTGCATGACTGAAGCCTACAAAAGCAGCAGTGGCTCCTCCTTGTCATCACCTCAAACACCAGCCATCAGAGCAGCTGAAATGAGGAACTCCAATAATGTTGGGTGCTGTGAAATAGGACAGGTTTGGCTGCTGTTATGCTGCTGCAGCAGATTAGGAGCAGGAAAATTGACAGACTCTATTTTGCCTGTGATCAACCTTACTGATTTATTATTCAGCTGTGATTATGTTTTAATGGACTAAGAAGTGTAGAAATGTTTCAGTATGGCTGGATGGGAGTGGTAGAGATCACTAATTATAACATCTTCATTAAAAATATGGATTAACCTGAAGGTTAGACATTATGTATGTTTTCCAGCAGAGTAACTAATTCTGTGGAGTGTAGTGAGAGATGGAAATGAATGTTTTTCTCTTGTTTTGCATGCATTTGGAGAACTGGCCTAACTCTGGTGAAGGGCAGGTCTCTAGTAAGCCTGTAACTCCTACAACTAGAAAATAGCTGTTTCTCATCTTTCTCCCTCATTTCCCCTGTAGTGATGAGGAGCAGAGTCCTGACACACTTCCAGCACAGCATGGTTTCCTACAGACTTCCCCCTCCTGGTTGATTCTCAGCTGTCTAATAAGGAATAAGCTTACACCACAGTCTGTCTTACCATGGAAGCACTTCACACTCCTCTATCTTGATTACTCCTCATCAGTCAAATGTGGTGGCAAATAATTTTATAATGCCAAATCAGCATAACTTGTGTTCAATATGTAGGGTATGTGAGCTGAAAACCTGAGGTTGACAGTTAATCTGTTAGGCTGAGCTTTTTATTTCAGCCTAATGGAATGGTGGAGGCAGGTCCTCCAGGTACACTCCTCCAGGATTAAATTGGTGCATTCAAGTGTACATCAGTTCTTAATTTTACTACGTCAAGGACACAATTCTGCTTCTGGAAGTGTTGTGATTTCATTGCAGCTCATCTGTGCTCTGCTGCCTGGACTCCCTGCATCCTGCTGGGTTTGAGTAGCTTCTCTGTGCCTGTTAGAAGCACTGTGGGTACTCACTCCTGTTCTGGGGAAAGGCCTGTGGGTCAGGTGTGTCAGGGGCCACCCTGCCCCGTGCTCTGTCCTGTCCCCAGTAGGACAGTGGAATCTGTCTGGGCAGAGATGATGTAAAGCTCCCACACCTGCCCTCTGCAGACTGCCCTGGACAAGGAGCATTGAGACAACTGATTCCATCCATTTTTAAGTGGCCTGAACCTCTAAAAGTCTCTTTGAATAAGTGAAAATTGTGATGTCATGCTCCTGTGCAGGCAGGCAGGTTGTGCTCAGAGGTGCTTGTGTGTTATTGATGGGGACTGGTGCTTTGCTGTCCTCTTGCTTCAAAGCAGTATCAGGAGTTATCTAATATTGAGATATCTTGTTATTTTATGACTTTGAACTGAAGGGTGAGAGCAAGACTAAAGACTGGAAAGGGAAGCTCAGGCTGTAATGTGTTTACGTGAAAAGTGGGTTTTAAAGCTTTGAAAGGATTGTAATGCTCTTCTACCTTGAGATGCTAATGCTGAAACTTGAAACAGAGCACAGTATCATTAGCAATTAAATGTGTTTGTGTACTGCTCTTACATCATGTAAGGCTCTTTCAAATCAAAAGGGAGAGGTGCACACATCTAATAAAATAATGATTGGGAAAGCAGAGTTCCAAAGCCCTGCTTGCAATTCACAGACAGCAGCTGCATGCCTGGCATACTTGTATAAGGTTTTAGAATTAAATTAATTGCCCCAGGCTTTGTACTTGTAGAGGATTGATTTTTGTTCTTGACCTGTGTGCTGTTGATACTTTGCCATTCTTTGCCTCTACTTCAATGGCATTTGTGCCATACCATTCCAAGATTTTAACTCAAATTTTGTTTTCTATCTTTGAATTGCTAATACAATTCTTTTGGTGGCAAAAAAACTACATCTCAATAGATACATACACAGATAACTTCTTGGAGAATTTAATTCCAAATTTTGAGTAGCATATACAAGATTACAGATGTAAATACCAATATCTAATGAATTTAGTATGTTAGTAAGAAAGTGGAAATACTTCTGGATCCTGTCCGTAGAAGCCAATAGCTGAGTAGGACTGCACTGGATTTAAATTTTTGGTGGATATGTTTATTCCAGTTAGGAGTTTTAACATTTCTGACACCTGTTTTATGTTTATTTTGCTAAAACAAAATAGTGTGTACGCATGTATATGTGCACATATGTATGTTTATTATGCACATGATGTATTTGTTACAGCAAATGCAATGTAAACATACAAAAGTTCACATTACTTTAAATACTGAGCTTAACTATCAACCACAAAACATATTTGCAAACTCTTTCAACATGTGTAACGTATACAATCCTAATTAGAACCAGCACAATAGCAGAGCTGCCCATATGGTAGTGATAATTATGTTGAAAATGTTTGTCTTGTGGCCCAAAATTAAGTTTGGAAGATCCAAAGTGAACTGTCTCATTCTGGGGGTTTGTAACATGCCTTTAAAATGTGTATGTGAGTAATTTGCCATGGCCACACTGGGTTAGATGAGTTAAAGATGAGGGGGTTTGATACAGTGCTCATTTGATAGGAGTGTTTAATGTGTATTTCTAAGAGAGTTACTGAAGGGCTGTCCTGATATAGGTAGTGTTGCATGTTTGTATGTGTGTTTTATGTATGCTATCTTTAGAAAATAATGAGACAAGATGGGTTTTCTGTATGTTGTGCTGCAAGACACACCTGAGACAACCCTGTCCAGGCATTTCAGAGCTGCTGTGTGTGCCCCTCTGGGATACACAGGAATGGATGTTAATGGAAAGCATCATTTCCAGCAGAATAATTAAAACTGCATTTATGAATGGGCCAGGGCTCTCCATTGAAAACCTGCTTTAAAATAGTTAATTCTTCTGCACACTTGTGACCAGCTAGTGCTATTCTTGTCAGGTTAAATATGCCAAGGCAGGATATAAGCCTAATAGAAAATGGGGGTATTTAGCTTTCCATTATATATAGGCAAATAATAACAACTATGAAGAAAAAATGCCGTGGCTACAGCAGTAGATAATGTGGGGTTTGTGATAAATACTCCTAGGTTTGCAATTTGTTCTGTCTTATCTCTCAAACATGTCCTGTGGTTTCCATATCCTGCAAATCAGTGTGAAACAGGAGCAAGTTGTGCTCTAAAAAGAGACAAGCAATTTCCAACACCCAAATGATGTTTTAGGTGAAATACTGTGGGACACATTTCTATGTATGAATAACAGTCTTTTATTAAAACACAAAATGCAGCACTGTGAGTGTGGGATGTGTTGATATCAATCTAGAAGTGTTCCATTTGTAGGTTTAGCATCTGAACTAAGACACCATACTGTGTTCCTGCTGGTAAACACTGAAATCTTGTTTGGTGTTACAGTGTGCAGAAAGATCCCCACTTTGATCCATTAGAGTTTATTTCTGGGGGGGATAAACATGGTGTAGTAGTATTTCACAACAATTTCAATGGAAATATTGAGGTGTTAGAGGAAAGTCTGTCTTGGTTTTAGGAACTGTGCGAAAATACAAATCATCATCAAAATAAATGGATGTTGTGAATTAACCTGCTGTCACAGCCATTTTATTATGGATTTGTATTTACTTAGAGTCTTAAATTTGTATTTACTCACAGTCCTCAGTGCTAGTCTCTCATGTTAATAAGAGTCCTTCATTCCTGCTCACTGCAGAGCTTAGAGTGTAAGGTTCAGAGGGGGTTTCTGTAGAGGCTGGATACAAACCCATCCCTCCCAACTCCTGGGCCTGTGCTCAAGGGCACTGCTGTCAATACTGTGAATTTGCAAAGTCAAAATCTAGGTTGATCTTTGGTCTTGGCTTTTTTATTTATTTCTGCTTTGGTCTCTGAGGGTTAGTTGCTTGCTGTGATGTGAGAAGAAGAAGAATACAGGGATAAGGTGAATAATGTTTTAATCCTTTCAATGTTGTTGCAGGAGTGACTTCTAACTTAATACCTGTTTCAGTTATTGACAGTCTTTTGGGGAGACATTGATTGTGTGCATTTTATTGATTGTGCAAATGCTCATCCACTGGGAAGAGAATTCCTGTGAACTACCGCAGGTCAGTCCTCCACGAGAGAATTACTTCCTTAAAATCAATGGGATGAGACCAGCTTGTATCACACCATTTCTGATGGTGAGTGCTGTGGGTTTGTTTTTTTTTTTTTTTTTTTTTTTTTTTGCATCAGCCATTTCCTTCATCAGTAACTGATGCCTTGTGTATTTAAACATTCACTTGCAATTTCATGTGGCAGGGGGTGGAACATGGGTTTGTGTAGGAAAATGCTGGGTAACATGGCTGCTCTGGTGCAGCTTAACTTTTTAAAGTGACTTCTGGTGCTTCCAGAATTTCACTTTCAGAGGTTGGCTGTGAAGTGGCTGCTGTCCAGCCTTGGTGCCCAGCAGCTCGGTTTGGTGTAGGACTGAAGTGGTCCCTCTGCAGCAACAGGTGTGAACCAGACTGTGCTGCTGTGGTTTAGGCCAGCTCCTGCCATCTCCTGCTTTGGAGGAGTGCTTTTATTGAGCAGAAATGGATTTCTTTTGGGGGTGTACATCAAATGGGATGTATACCTTTTGAGGGAGGAATGGAGCTTTTCTCATCCTACCAACTGTTTGGTAGTTTGGAGAGATCATTGCTCAAACTGTCCACTTGTTATATTAACATACCAGCAAATGTTGGTCCATTTGGAGTGACAACTTTTTTTTTTTTTTTTTTTTTTTGGAGTGACAATTTTTTCTCACTTGCAAAGAAATGCCCTATTTGTGCGTTTGCTCTCCCACCACCCCTGGCTGCTCTCCCAGGAGTGTCAGTGTATGGCAGCGATGGTAAAGCAAGCTGGGAGACACCACGGCATGAAGCAGGTTCTCAGCTCAGTGGCCTGGATCTGCCCTGCAGGCACAAATTCCGAACCTCCAGGGGACTGTCCCTGGATGAAGGTCCTGCTGCTGCTCGTACTTCCCTCTGCAAACCCCAGCACGCTGGCTGCCCACATCCACTCCCGGGGGATCCCGGGTTTCTGCAGCCATCAGCAGCGCTGCTGGAGCCGGGCAGGCCCCTTGGCTTGGGGACCTTCATTGTTTGGGGACAATGACTGGGCTCAGGCTCCTGCCAGAGCAGGGGCTGCCTCCTGCCCTGCAGCCCCCGAGGCTTTGTGAGCAATTGAAGATGTTAAAAACAGGCAGCAGCGATTCCAGCCCCGCCGCAGGGATGAAGGCGTGCCTCGTTTGTGTGCCAGCCAGATGTGGGTTCCTCACATTCCATCCCTGCACGGCTCCTTGTCCCCGTGTCCGTGTGAACCCTGATAAGGCTTTTTGGGATGTGTCCCAGCTGCTCCCTGCAGCAGTGAGCCACCCGCACTGGAGCACTGAGGAGCTGGTTCTGGGCACCTGCAGTGATGGGTGCCCTCGTATTGCCTGTTGCCCTCTGCTTTACACACCTCATTTTTTGTGCCACCCTCTCCTGTAGCACGGCCTCGCTAAAGCCACCAAGAGTGGACGTTTCCCTCTCACTTGCATGTGTGTAAGTGTCAGATCTGCCTCAGGTGACACAGTCTTTTTGTTGGCCTGGTGACGACGTCAAGTTCTCATCTGCTGTGCTTGTTTTCCCGGTACAAAAGGTCCCTCTGTGTAAAGAAAAAAGGATGTGTTTTTCCCCTGATGAAAGGCTTCTGTCCTAGAACTATCAGCGCCCTGGGAAGCACAGGTCAGAGCTGTCCTGGCTGGCTCTGGCTCCTTCTGAGCACAGTGCAGCAGCCTCCTCCTCTCTCCCTGGCTCAGCACCATCCAGCACAGCCTTTTGCCAAGAGCTCTTACAGCCCCGGATCACTGGGTCTTTAACAACACCATTGCAGGCTTTGAGAGAGCCTGGAGCGATGCCACGAGGCAAAGAGCCCTCTGCTCCTCCTTCCTTGTGTGAGGGGGCAGATATTCCTGCAGCAGCTCTCACAGGAGCAGTGGATGCAGTGTGCTTGCAGCCAAATTCTGCAGGGTTTGTCCCGGGGATTTGTGAGCTTTGCAGAGCCGGAGCAATGCCTCGTGTTTCCACAGCACACAGCACAGAGGGGATTGAGAGCAGTGTGAAATCCATAGTTGTGAGTCCTCCAACAGCTTTGGGTGTGAAACCCCAGCTCTGTCAAATCATGGGGGTGATCCACAATGACTTCACAGGGCAAAAACTCCAGCAGAAATTCATTCAAGATGTTAATTTTGCCTTAGTTACCCCAGGAACTCAGATGTTTGAAATAGAACCACAGGCATGACTTAGGTGGGGCCTGGGTGAAAGGAGGCAGCACCCAAATCCTAGATCACAGAATATCCCGAGTTGGAAGGGACCCACAGGGATCATCAAAGTCCAGCTCCTGGCCCTGCACGGGACCAAAGCTGCTGAGGCCAGCAAATGTCTCTGAATGGGAGCATGAATTGTCTCCTCTCAGCTCTTGGGCACTCTCAGACTTTCTCTTCTAGTGCTTCCTTGGGAAGCCATTCCAGGCACTCAGGTATTTTTCCATTTGGTGTGGCTGCAGGAGTGTCCCTGTGGCAGATGGCTCTGCACAGTCAGAGGTGCTGCAGACCTGGGGCAGCGGGTCCTGCCCTGACCAGTGACACCACAGAGGGAGCACAGGGGTTGTTGGGGGATTTTCTTTTGGCAAGTCACTTGTTTCTATTTACAAGCTCCACCAGTGTTTTAATTAGGGTAATTACCCTTGACCAGCTAAGTGTAATGGCCTGCTGCCTCTCTAATGGCTTTTCCTTTGTGATTTCCCTGCTTGGCGCTGGGATGGCACCCTGAGAGCTGGGAGGGGAGGAGAGAAGAAACTGCAGGAGAGGTTATTGCATCCTGCTTAGGACTGCCAGAACTTTCAGATCATTAAGAAAGCTAATTTATTGCCTTAACCCCTGCAATTTATCTTTTATTTTTGCATTCTTTCTTAATTTCCTTTTTTCTTTTTTTTTTCCTTTCATAGAAAAAGTGTTCACCAGAGCTACAGTTTTCACTTGGGAATATCATTGACTGTCTGGGCATAGTTGCCCAGTTGAGAAGTTTCCACTCACTACAAAATAATAGGCAAAACTTTGCTAAGTGACTAGTGGGAATTTGTGATGAGACCCTTTGAAAGAGGCCCCAGCAGGAGCAGTTTTCTCTGAAAATGCTTCCAGGTTGGGATGGGGTACACATGAAGTGGGGAAACCAGAAAACAAAGTCAGCAAAATCAGTAGCTGCTGCTAAAATACATGAGCCAATAACTTTGGGATTAAGATTGGTTTTGCAGGGTTTTGTTCAGATTTTCACAATTCTGTTTAGCAGTCAAATGGATAAAATTCAGAATACATATTTTCGGGGGTTTATGATTTGCTTACAGTACATGTGCTCAGATTTTACTGGTGTAAAGACTGATCAATATCCAAGGAGATTTGGCTGGGGGAAGCCTGGCTTGCAGAGGTGCTGATACATCATCCCAAACTGCAGAGGTTTTAATGCCTTTTGTTAGAGGAGCTCTTAGCACAGTGCTGTGCCACTGCTGCTCCTCCCTGTCCCTGGAACACGAGTCAAAGATTTGGCTTTTGGTTTATTAATCAGGGAGGGATGGCAGCACTTGTGGTGTCCTTGGGGGCTGGTGAGCAGCATCTCAGGCTTCTCTGGGGAAGCCACCTCACCTCCAGGGTTGCTTTCTCCCCTCTGAAAGAAAAGCATCCTGAGATTTCTTTCCTGCTCATGGGAAGTTGTCACAGTATATGTCACAGTTGAGACAGCCACAGTACCACCATACAATTTCAGAAAGCTTCAACTCATACAGAGTAACAGCTCATCGCATAAGAAGGCTGCAAGTGTCTGCCCTTCTTTTTCTTTAGCCCAGCCTCTTACACCCCTCATGTTCCTGCATTGCCCCTGTGTGCCTCTGTTCCCTTTGGTGGTTGCTCAGCACACCTGGGCACTCTCATTGCTGTCAGTGCTGCTCACCTGCTTCTCACAGCTGCACCCACTGGGGATGAGGCAGGGACAGCCCCACTCCCACTCCCCACAGGCTGTGTGCCCACAGGAAGTGTCCTGAGGTGCAGGTGCAGGTATGTGCTGTGGCATGGCCAGACATCAGCAAAGTCCTGCACTGCTCTCAGAAACTCCCAGCAGCATCAGCCTGTGGGGATTTGTTTTCTCACTGTATTAAAATAATTAGTGCATGCAAGAACTGATGTAGATGTTGTGTATAATGTGGAGGGAATATCCTGGAAGCCTAGTGCTCTGCTGCAGCTCTGCCACCCCTCCTCAGACAGCCTGGGCTCTGTGCTGCTGCAGGAAACCTTTGGATACCTTTGGATATCCCCTTTGGAAACCTGGGGTGCAAAAGCACAGACCACCATCTCTGATTGTAACCACACAGGGAACTGTGAGCAGCAGTCTTCAATTTATCTCTCATTTATCTCACATTTTCATATCTAAACCTCATCAAAGCCCTAACAGGGTTCCTGGAAACAGCCTTTTAAAATTCTCACTTGTTTGTATTATACCTCCAAAGATGCTCTTTCTCTCAGACATGTGGTGCTAGCCACAGAGAAAAATTTGGAACAGCTGAAAATATCTGTGTATTATAAATTTTTTACAGTAACTGCATCTGTAATCTGTGCTATGGACACTTCCAGAAATTGTGTTGCCGCACTGCAGAGTTTCAGAAAGCTCTGCTGAGATTAAATGTTTAAAAAGAAATATTTTTAATCATTGGTGAAAGGTGTGATTCTTTAGGTTAGGAGAGAATATTAGTGATGATAAATTAGCAGTATGGAAAGGATTTAAGGATTGTATTGTCTGAACTTCAGATTTCAGAGATGACAAATCTGGGTTCTGCTGCATTCATAGACTGGCACATCAAATTTATCTAAAGAGCGTGAACTCTATTTTTTGATATTTTCCTGCACTGAATACCTTCAAAATAAAGAAAAATGCTCTTCATATCCCTTCATTAGCATGTAGTGTGACATGACAGATTTATGAAAGACATCTCAGTGCTGGAGTGCCCTGGTGTTTTATCCCATTTGGTAAATAGCATGGTGATGTGCTGGGCACTCAGGTTTCATTCTGGGTCCCATTTATCATCCTGCTATGTGACTCCAGACTATTGTACTCCTTTGTCTCAGTTTACCTGGGTATGAAATGTTGGTACTATCTCCTCCCACTCTCATGAAATGTAATTAAGTTAATGCTTGAAAGTACAGTTTAAGTACAAGCTGCAGCTGTTATTTCTTAAGGTTTTAATGCATGTAAAGAAAATAATCCTTCTTGGTCCACTTCAGTATGGGGTTTATTTTTGGTTTCTGCCTTTCTTAGTTCTTTTTTTATCTCCCTTTATAGCTGTTACAAGAAAGTCAGGAGAATGTGACATTCAGTGAGTGACACCAGAGCCGGTGGAGGAGGGAGGGCTCCGAGTGTAAGCAGTGATGCTGGAGATCATTAACACTGCTATTTATAACTGTAAAAACTGGATTTCAAGGGGAAACATCTAGGCTTAGCGTGGCTAATTATACAGCTGTTAACTAATCTAACAGTGATCCTAATTCCAGCAGCCCTTGGCACTGACACTTTATGGCTCTGTGTGGAGAGCTGAGCCCGTCAGGTGTCTGCTGCCTGCCCTGCCAGCACTGCAGGGTGGCAGGGACAGCTCACACCCCCACTGCCACCGTGGCCACCCCAAACACTCCTCTTCAGGCAGGGTAAGGCACCTGGGCTGGAGGCTTTAAGGAAATCTCCAATTACTACTAAAGTCAAAATGACAGAGCAGGAGTTACCGTAGGATTTGACAGCTGCAAAATTGCTGAATCCTCAAGAGTGACTCTAGACACACATACAGTGTTTGCATTATTAATTTAATGTCTTTGCACTTTGTAGAAGTATTTTCTGTAGAAGTATTGCCTCAAGGATCTATCTGCATAGATTTAATGCTAAGATCAAGGTCTTTATTTCCATTTAAAGGCATAAATTAGAAAGCAGTCTCACTGAAAAAGTCTGATCAGTCACAGGATCAAATGGATTCATCAGAAGTGTGTGATATGCTCTCCTGTCATTTTCCTTTCTCGTGTGTTGAATCCCTTCCTAGTTTTGAAGTTTGAAGTCACTCAAGTGTGACCTATTTTCCTGTTCATGTTGTCTGTTTGCATTTTCCCCTGTTTGCAGGTGGGAGATGCTTGAAGGGAAGGCAAAGGGCCATCCCTCAGACACCCCTGCCTTCCACTGGCTCCTCGCTTCAGGAGGGCTCAGGAGTCGGCAGACAGGGCTTAAAGGCCCTGAGTGCACTGAATTATTGTCAGGGAGGTGCTGGTGCACACCTTGACCTTATTGTAACATTTATCGCTTCAAGGCAAATGCAAAGCAGCAGAGCCTGCAGCAGGCTGGGAGCAGGGCACTTTGCTTTCTGCATTTGCTGGTGTTCCTGTTGTTAGTTTTCATGTGTGAGTACTTTACTTTCTCTTTTCTCCAGTAGTTGATCCTCACTGAGGGCAACAGGAGATGGCTCAATGGGAGGCAAAACCAGGTTGGGCCAGGGCATGGCATGTGTGTGGAAAACTTTGCATGTTTGCTTGCTGGACTGCAGGAGTAGTGCAAACTACCTGGCCAAGAGTCTTCTGAAAATGTCTTGTATTTGGGATGCATAGATATTTTTTTATTATTACCTTTTACTTAAAAACAAAACAAAAAAAAAAAAAAGTGAAGCATATTTATCTCCCATCTCTCAGTGTTTTGCTGTTGTGTTACATTGGTTTCCATGCATTCTGTGGGGATCCATTGCCTCCAGCCCTGCCGAGTGCTCTGGATCACTGCCTGACAGAAGTGCTCATTTTCTCCTTTCTTTCTCCTCACCCTCCATCTCAGCCTCCTGAGCTGTCACAGATCAAAGGAGAGTTCTGTTTTATTTTTAAATTGGGTGTTTATTGAGTAAAAGGGACAGTGTAATGTCATTATGGATGGCATCCTTTAAAGCTGCAGGGCAGCAGCTGTTGTCCCCCTCTCTGTTTACAGAGGCCCTGGTTGCTGAACAGAAAAGCTGTAAGCTCCATCCTGGCTTCTTCACTTGGAGAAAACAGAAACAATCTTTAGGAAGCTCAAGGGATTTAAGTATCCCATATAAGTTGGTATTTTGGGAGTAAATACAGACTGTCTTGCTAGAAGTGTGATGAATTGCTATGGGTTTGGCTCTGCTCACTGTGTTATGGATTGGAGCTGTTGTGTTCACCTGCAGTGTGCCTGCAGGGGATACGAGTGACAGTCTGCCTGTGTCCAAATGGTGAATGGTGCCTCTCTTTTCCTGGCTCCTGCTCTGCATGGCTAGAGGAGGTGGCCAGCAGATGTGGAAAGAAGAGGAGAAAGTATTTCATGCTCATTTTCTGTGAGATCATACCAAGAAAATTTTTATTTTCTTGTATTGCCAAAATATTTACGATACAGTCTTTGCTGGAGGGTTTGTTTTTTTTTTTTTTTTTTTTTGCGAGTCATTACACAGTGTGTGCAGCTGCTCAGGTTTGTAGGTACCTTGCTTTCTCCCTTGTGTTCTGCTCACAGAGCTGGAAACAGAGATTTGACTCTTTTTTACCTTGCAGCATTTCCTCCGTCCCCCTGGTGTACTTGTCCACCACTTGTCCTCATGTTTCCAGAGGAACTGGGTGAGGTGTAATCTGCTTTGGGAGCTCTGGGTCCTGGCTGCTTTCACGTGTCCCTCATCACCAGGTGTCATTGCAGCCCCGTGGCTGTGCTTCCATCCCCTGAGTGTCTGAGCCCAAACCCACAGGCATTCCGAGGCAGCCCTCCAGATCTCCTAGGGAATATGTTACGCTTTTCCCAGAGGAAAAGCACTCACCAGACAATGTGAATGGCACAGATTCTGCATGAGGCAGAGCTGTACAAGCTGTGCAAATCCCCATGCCCTGCTCTGGTCTGTGGGGAGCCACAGCTCAAGCTGCTGGAGGGGATGTGTGTGTTCACTTACTTTGCTAATGCAAACAGGAGTCTGAGGGATCGCCCCCCTGCTCTTGCTGTGGGGCATGCTGAGCTAATGGAACTGATTCATCTGGCCTCCTCCTGCTTTTCTAGCCCTGAATCATCTTTAGGAGCCTCAGCTGCTTGTGCTGGGACCAGCAATCCTGTGCCTGCATCACTCCCCATGTGTGATGGCCATGAGTGTGAAGAGCAGGAATGGGGCTCTCAGCAGCACAGGGTCCTGAAGGTGCTGCTTCCATTTCTGCTCAAAATGGAAGCCAAAGCTATGATTCAGCAGCCATTTGTAGAGACCATTTAGATAGTGAAAACTGGGATAGAAGATCAATTTCTTTGAGTACCTGTATGTGTGTTCTGTTTTTGCATTCTTCAGCTGCATCCTGGGCTGTCTGAGGGAATCACCTGGGCCAGGCTGATGGGAATCTCCAGCTGCCCAAAGTCAGGCTTTGCTGTCTGGGCATTTCAGAGCACAGCAAACACTAATGTTCAAAGCAGACAATTAAATAAAAGTGGAGTAAAACAAAGAGCTGGGGAAACTTTGGCATGACTAACAAAGGAGTTTCTGGTTCCTGGTCTGTTTTCTACTAGAGTAGCTTTGTTCAAACTAGTTCAAGCTAGGGTTTCTAAGCCAACAGAGAGGCTCCACAAAAGAACTAATTAAAAAGAAAAGTGTAAACACCCTCACCCCTGTGCAGTTGGACACATTCCTGAAGGAATGTTGCTATGTGCATTTGCTTGCTAGTGGTGCCAAATGAAAATATACCAATTTATAACACTAAGGTTGTTATTATATAAACAAATCAATATGATTCTGTTTAAAGAAACAATAGGTGCTCCAGTAGCAGTCTTTCCTTCCCAGCTGGAGGGAAAATATGGAATGTAACATGGACTCAGATTTTATTTTTACCTCTCCAAAACAGCTTGGTCCTTCAGTGGAAAAAGGGTGGAGAAGAATCTACCTAGATCATCTTTCTTATCTGGATAAAATCTATTGGTGCATAACTGTATAAAAATGAGAGATAAAAGGAGGAAATTATATCAGAAAAGTGTTTAATTTTCTTTAATTTAGCTTGAAAGTTTACCTCCAGTAATTTACCTCACTGCTTTTTTTTATTCAACTCCATCTCTGCAGTCCTGCTGGGTAAGGTGTAAGAGGACTTGTTACTTCTTTCTTAATGGGAGCTGTAATTCAGTAATTTTCGTACTGGACTTCACAGCTCACTGATAGAATTTGTTTGTTCAATACAATATGTGCTATGGATCAAGTGTGTGGATGTATCCAAAATATGTTGTGCTTCACAAAGAGCCTGATTGTCAGAGTTCCTTTCAGAATGGGTGTGAAGCTGTGTGTCACACAGCCCAGCCCGAGTGCACACATAATGCTGGTCCTCTTTTCTTGCCTTTCTCCTTGGAAAATGTGACCAGCGAGTGGCAATACTGTTGAATGCTGCTTTTATTAGCAGCAGCTTCTGTGGGGATGTTGTCCCATTCCTTTGGGCCATCTCTCCCATGTGCTTTGCAACAGTGCTGAAGCCAATGAATAAAAACATTCAGGGGAGAAACAAGAGTCAATTGTCAGGAGCTCTTTGCCCTCCTGCTTTTCAGGGCTGGGTGGCTGAAGAAGACTCACATGCCCATAGCAATATTGAAACACATCAGTCCTTTTTCTGAATTCCATTTTTCTGGATCCAAAATGTGTTCTGTTATGGAAAAAAAAATAATAACAAAGCTTGCTGCTACATTGACCATCCTGGGCTAGAGCTGGGAACTGCTGAGGGCTTTTTAATACCCATCAGAAAGTAGGGTAGCACAAAACCTACAACAGAGGGTTGGTATTTGCTCTGCTCAAGGGAAGAGAAGTTTTAGTTCCTTGGCACAGAGTTTGTATAGTCTCAGGAAAGTGGAAGCCTCTGTAGAACCTCTGAAGGCTTCAACACTTGCAGGAATAGCACATGTGAGAAACAAAGCTCCAAAGATACTTTAAAAGGTGTAATTATTATAAGTCCTGGCTTTCCAAAACCTGACCCTGGTATCTCCCAATGCCATTCACAGGACAAGCTAGATATTGTTGAATTTCAGGGATGGGGAGAATGTAGAAATTTCTGCAGATGGGCAGGAACTCTGACAGCGTGACTAACTGAGGATGGGAAAACATCCCGTTTCTATGCCTTGCTTTCACTGAGATCTATTTAACCCTAGCACTGAGCATTTGGGGTCATGCCCCACATGATGACAGTGTAGCTCATTATTTGTGTCCTGTGTAAGTGGTGGTGAGGAGGAGGAGGGTGCTGGTTGGGAGAGCCAAACCAGGAGGGAGGATGGAGGATGCCATCTGGCCCAGTCTGTCTGTGAGGATGTGCTGGCAGGTGAGGGTGACCTGCATGTTGCGCGCCCAGGTAAATTAATTTCTCTCTGCAGGGGCTTGCAAACTAGTTTTTCCAAGTGATGTGGCCTAGATACCCCTTTAGTCAGGAGAGATCTCAGTCTATTTGTCCATGCTGTTTAAATTTCAGTGAAGAGTTAAACACAGCCTGCAGCAGGGCAGGAGGTGTGGGGTCTGCCCAGCCATCACAGCGGGCTGTGCATCAGCAGGGGGAAATCCTGACACAGCCCTGTTACCTGGCAACAGGGAGTGTGGTGCTGGCACCAGCAGAGCATTGCCTGAACCTACAAACACTCGTGTCCTCAGCATAGTGCTGGCTTCCAATGCACAGCTCGATTGCACTGTGACAGCTGCCAGGGAAAACAGGGAAAACTCGCTCAGGAGCTCCGCAGGGAGCCACGGGCATCCCTGGTGACAGCCCTGTGTGCCCCTGGGGACATCTGCCGGGGCCCCCGGCGGGGAATGGAGCCCTGTGAGCTGTCCTGGAGAGCCAGAGCAGGAATTCAGAGCCGTGTGGGGGCTCAGCCCCACGGCTGAGGTTTGTGCTTCCCCGCCTGACTCCACAGCAAACGGCACAAGGCCCCTCCTGGCTGCCGTCAGGGATGGTTGGTGTTGGCTTGCTCGGTTGTGCATCTCTGGAGTGATTCTTTAATTCTCTTTCCATCCTCCAACAAGGACCTCCTGGCAGCCTGGTGCCCTGCACCTCCTTGACATATTCTGCACTGGCATAGAGACAAATCCTGATCTAATAATTCATATATAATTCAGTTCCCTGAGGTTTAGGGATTAGCCAGTTTATGCTAAAACTATTCTCCCCCCCCCCGACTCATTTGCATATTAACTTTCCCATGCATTGCTGATTTGGTTCTGGTGAAGTTCATCTTGTTGCTAGGAGGGATAAGCTTTGAGACACTGAAGAATTATTCAGAATGCCTGCAGATGCAAGAAGTTAATACTGCTCTGGTTTGTATTTGGATAGCTCTGGAAATTCTGGAAGCTGTTCCTTCTAGAAAGCTCTAGGTGAGATTTTAAAGCCTGAATGGTAGCTCTGCCTGAATGACAAAGTTCTTCATTGCAATGGGAATCACAATGCTCCTGTGAGACCTGCACCTGGAAGGTGCTTATGGCAGATCTTTTCCTGGAGCAGAAATCCATTGGAAAACTCATTAACTTATAAATAAGTTGGAATAGGAATAATTGAGTCAGTGTGCAGAGGAAATATCTTTCCTTTCCAGGCAAACTGGGACTTTATCTAGAAGCTTTCTTCTGTCTTCAATTAATACAAAAAGGCTTGGCTACTTATAAGTGCTGCTTGCATTTGGTGCTCAGCAAAGTTTGCCTTTTAAAGAGATGCTTTTGGTCAGCTGTCACCTAATTCCTTTATGTCATGTTTATGTAAGAAGGACATGCTATTTTTAGAAACTTAGCATAGATGTCAGTATGCCAGGAGATGAGATTTTGCTTGACGAGGAGGATGCACCAGCAAATTCACTTCACAGCATGAACAGAGCGTTTGTGTGTGCTGTGTCCTGGAAACACCAGGAGCAAAAGCACAGCCTTAACTGGAATTTATCCACCTGGTGCCTCTCCAGCCCTCCAGCCCCGTTAAACATGGGGTTTAGCACAAAAACAACTGTTGGCATTCTGTAGAAATTGCAAGATCCTTGTGCTCAATACAAGAGTCCTCTGGGGATGTGTGCTTGTTTGCTTGTTTTTTAATAGTGAAATTTTAACAGTTTTTTATTCTCTTTGTTAGTGGATTTTTGAACTTTTTCTGTGCTCTCAGACCATGTGTTAAACTTTTCTGCCAGGGGATCTGAAATGTGCTTTCTGCTGTTGTTGAAACAGGAACAGACTCGCTGCGTGCTCACTGGAGCCTTCCGTGAAGAACACCACTAAATATTTTCAGGTTTCAGAAAAGAGCAGCATTTGTCATCTTGGGAGCTGTCTGCCTGTAGCATATTCATGCATGAGCTACTTACAGTAGAGATCCCCCATTTCATTGCCCACGCTGTGCTGCAGCGTGCCAGCTCCAATGTGTCATCTGATTCACTGGTAGCATTCCTCTGTAGCGTGTTCTTATAGATAAGGCAGAAGAGGACATCACAGGTTCATAAATGTGCTTGGGCTGTGAACAGATCACTTCCAAAGGCACTCACTTATGCTAAGAACAAAGAGGCTGCTCAGCAAATGTGTTTCATGATTTGGTGTATCCCATTCCTTTCCTCCTCCCTCCCCTGCAGTTGTATAAGTACTTTTGATGGCAGCTGCTGGATTAGACCCAGAAGCTTAAAAGATTAAAGAAACCACTAAAAGCAGCAAGGAGGAAGTGAAGGATCCGTTTGTCTGAAGGTTTGTGTTTTTGTACTGGTGGTTGAGAAGAAAATTGCAAACAGGCTCTGCTCTGCCTCAGGGGTCTCGCAGCGTCTGGGCCATGAGGGGGTGGTGGTGGGGCTCACTGGGACCTGCAGGGCTTAGCCTGGCCCTGGGCTCCCTGTGTCACCTCCTGGAGCTATGGGGGGACAGTGTCAGTGCCCACCCTGTGCCCTCCTCGCTGCTGTGGCTCACAAGCACATGGAGTGATGTGCAGTGTAGACACAGAAAGCTCTGCTGTCCAGAGCCTCTTATGGAGTGAGATGAAACTCAGGAATTAAAACAATGAATGGCTCAATGAGCTACAGATTCTGCATTTTCATGTTGTAGTAAACTGCTGCCTGCTGCTGCTTACACAGTCTGTTCAGCTTTGCAGGGAATGTTATTTTTAATGAATGTGTTTCTTGTCCAGGTGGTTCCAGTCAATGACAGAGCAGAGGGGGACACAGCATCTCTCACCAAATTCAGGCTGAAGTCTTATTCTTTGCCCCAATTTCCTATTTACCCTATCCATCCTCATTAGCCCCAAACCTGGAAGCAGCTTTTTCAATAAGTGATTTTTTTTTAATATGGCCTTTTGCTATGTAAAACATCTACTGATTTCCGGCTGATCCCTAAACACTACTGCTGGGGTGTATAATCAAATGGGGAGAGGGGGGCTTCAAAAATGTGAGCCAGTCTTGCCTTTGTCATTCTAAACAAGCAGTGTTTGCAGCACAGGATGAAAGACAAGACCCTGGGCACCCAAACGCCATTGCTGGGGCAGGGAGTGCTGCTGAGCACGTTAGCATTATTAACATTAATCTAATCTTTCCGTTTGTCAAACAGATTTTTGAGTACATGGAGACAGCTTACCCAGTTCTTAAGACAGTGCTCCCAGATCAGCTTGTAGTTTGTTCTGTAATACCGTGTGGATTTGCTGGGATTTTCAAGTAAATACATTATGTATATGGCTTACAGATTGCTTAGGCTGTCTGCATCAATAATTAAAATGAGGGAGGGGACTATTCTGCAGTTTTCTTCTGCTCATCCTTTTTACATGTCTGTTTTAATCTTTCCTCTCTTAGGATGGGAAAGATAAATGTGTAGCAGGAGAGAGTGTTGAAAACAAGAGCTGAAGGTTTTTTCCAGCAGAGACAGAGCTCATGGCACATGGCTGCAGTGCCAGGTTGCAGCATCACTCTGACCTTTGCCATTCTATTTGCAGACACTTTGATTCAGACTTGTCAAGCACTGCCAACCTGTTCCCTTTGCTGTTAAAACAAGCACACCTCTCCTGCTGAGGCAGAACACAAAACACTGCTTTTGAGCCCTGTGGCAAACGTGGTGCTGTGCTGCTCAGCTGGCCAGAGGAGAGGGAAAAGGTTTGGTGGGATTTGGAATTGCTGTGGTGAGTCTGGCATTGCCTAGATAGAATGGGAGTGAGCTTTTGGGCTTGATTGTGCACTTTATAATAGTACTTTGTTAGATCAAGAGCTTCAAAAATTTCAAGTGTATCACAGGAATAACCAGACTCTGCTTTATACCTCCATCCTCACCTATCTTGGAAAAGCCTTTGTGTGAGGTGCAGCACACAGCACTTGGTGCCACTGCTGCAGCTTTTGCTGTGGAGATTTTCATACCAGAGCTGGAAATACAGGCTTTAGAGCAATTTCCAAGTGCACACACTGTGTGCTGGTACAGAGTAAGACCAGTTTCAATTTTGTCACAAGAGGGGAAAAGCCACTTGGTGTGCTGTGCTGGTGTGAAGGGGCTTTGGTGTTGCTTGTGTGCCATCCACAGAGCTCAGGGGGAAGATGTTGCTGAGGCAGAGCAAGCTAAGCTTTCCAACATTGTTGTTTTGTTTTCACATCTGGCTGAATAACAAGGTTGCAGTTTGGTGTCAATAGGCTATGTAACCTTTGCTTTTTGAGGTGCCTCTTTAGGATGATTTCTTGTCTGGAAATTTTGGAATTGGCCTGACATCACCAAGTCATGGGCTATGAAAGAAGTGTTAAATAGTACCAACTATCCAATCTCATTACTGGCCTGGACCACACTCTGCCCAGCAGCCTGGCACAGATCAGTCCCAGCTGAGTTATGTGCAGCCCAGGATGCATCACCTCAGGTCCCACTGTGTTACCTGTCTGTGCCACTCTCTTCCCACTGTCATGTGGCTTGTTTTAAGGCTCTTCATGGCGTACTCTCCCTGTTAAAGCTCATTGTGGGGCTGCCTGTGTAGATCTAATGGCATCAACAACTTCTCTTGTCCACATTACAATTGGTGGCCTTGGAAGCCAAGTACCTTTGCTGGGATCATTCTGGCTGTGTTGCTCTCCCTTTCCATGCAAAGGGGCAGTTTTGTGCAGTTCTTATGTACAAAGACAGCAGTGGGTGCTCTGTGGAAAGCCCTGGTGCTCTAAGAAAGCCTGAAGCCTCGATTAACTTCTCCAAATACTCCTGAGCTGACTGTGGGCACTGTAAAAGCAAGACAACTGCTAATATGCACAAACATAACTGCTTATTTGCAAGAATTTTGCAGTCTGAGTGTTAGAAGTGAATTGGGGTACTACAGGACGTCAGTGTACAAAGCTGTTCATTTTGCTGGGGTGCTTTTGTGGGATTTTTTTAACAACCCCGTTTGAGTTATATTTCTTAGCTTTTTTCAGCTGCTTAAAAAAGTTGGCAAGCCTTTAGGCAGGTACTCACAGACACATTACACAAGGTGTAATGCCTTATTTGCTACTTGAAACTCTCTTAGGGGCAGAACAGTTGCTCTGGAGGAAGTATGGACTGTGGTGCACCAGGCAGTCCTGCTTGTGGAATATAAACCCTGGGTGCTGATGTAATACAGATGTTAATCAGAATTTACAGTAGTTGAACTGAGCCTGGAATTTAGCCGAAGGGACTGAAACGGAGCATTAATCAAATGCCACAATTACTGAGCCACACTTTCTGCATTAGAGTAAACTTATGTAGAAGATGCATTTCACCTCTAAGATCTCAGTGTAAAATAAGGGGACATGGTAGCAGCAGTCATTAGCCTTTACCTTTGGCTGACTAAGGGAAAGTAGATGTTTGTCTGCTCTCAGAATGAAGATTTAGAAAAAAAAAAAACAATGAGAGAGAAAAAAAGTGCTGGCTCTTTTTAATAAACTAGAGTAATTACAGATCTTTTTAAGTGGAGGCACATGATACATATGTTTGTGACAATTTTCCAGAGGGATGGTTCGGCTAGTGCTAAATAACCAGGCTCATTTTCCCATAATGCAAATGTTATTCACAAACTATTACCATAATTGATGCACCGAGCCACTGTAGAGTAAATAATGCCTTGTGTGTGGGAAGGAAACTAGAAGTCAATGAATATTAAAGAACAAAATCTCATTTTTAAAGGGAAACTTCACAAGAATTAGAATTATTTTGAAAATGAAAACCCAGTGCGGGTGCCAGTGGCCTGGCTGTGTTTTGGTGTCCGTGCACATGTGTGAACACGTGTGCCCTGGCTGTGGGCTCCAGGCTGCCTCTGCCAGGGTGTTTTTTCTGCTTGGAGAGTACAGAGCATCCTCAGAGCTGATCCAAGCCTGGTGTATGGAACCTTGGAGGTTCCCAGAGACATGGGTGATGCACCTGCCAGGCCTCAGTGAGGACCTTTCAGGGTGTTTGGTGTTGGGGAGCTGGGATGTGTAGCCCCATGCCTGGGGAGATACTGATTGTTTCTTTGCTCTTCCTTCCTGCAATGTGCTGGATTTCCTGTTTTGTGTCACACAAGAGGAATTTTGAATCATGCCAGAGGTGGCCTTGGGTTTATAGGTCATTATGCTGAGTGGGCTGCCCAGGGTGGCTGGGATTGGGATCTGAGACCTGCGTGAGTGCTGGCACCCCAGAGCTCTGTGTAACTCCTTCCGTGGTCCTTGGTCACTGTCCTTGTGCCCAGCCTCGTGCCTTGGTGGGTGTTACAGAGCTCACTCACTGCTGAGGTGTAAATTGCCCTGTGTCCGTGGCTGGTCAGGAGCTATTGGCACTGCAGCCTAATCTGTGCTGCTGGAGATTTTTGTGTCTGATGTTTTGCTGAACAGCTGTGAGTATTAGTGCCCTGCCATCTAATCCTTTTTATGTTCAAAGGGAACTTGTGTTGGTGCTCCAGTGTTAATACATACATTGCATGCAAAGGTTCTGTTTTTTTCAGGGATTTCTCTGCCCCCCCTTCCGCACTGATGTGTTGCTCCCTCATCCCTGTTCCATGTGTAAATGAGGGAGATCCATGCTCAAGCTCTGTAGTGTATTGCAGAGCTGTGTTCAGTAGGAGGAGATGATGGAGTGGCACAGAAATCACTGCTTTCTGAATTTGAGAATCCTGTCATTTCAAACATTTTAGAGTACTGGTGTCATCTCAGAAGTGACTTCTTTTTCTCAAGGTAATGAACAGTGCAGGAGCTCTAGAAACCAGAAAGCCAGGGAACAAAATGCAGAACCATTGTATAGGATTACAAAAGCATCATTTGGTCTCTTAATATCATAAGCAATTTTGTCCAACTGGCAATTATTGTTGTTTTTTTAAGTTACAGTTTATGGCACTGCACCTTCTTCTTCAGAGAGGTCAAAAAGCCATTTTAAGCCACCTTTGCGTCCCAGTGCTGCAGACAGTCACACGTGACTTCCTGGCACAATTCCATATATATCATATCCCATCAGCAGCTCTCCTCGCTGCACCCTGAGCTAACTCCGTGTGGCAGAAGCAGCAGATTGTGCCATCCTGAGTGGCTCTTGTGTGCCAGGCTCATGGGCTGTCCTGCTTCTGTCTCAGTCTGTCTCTTGCAGGTTGTAAATCACAAGCAAATGCCTGCTTCTTGTCCTCTGTGGGCTGCCTTGAGGTGTCTGAATCCTTCAGGGGTCTGTGGTTGTGCCTTTTAGGTGTAATTTCACCTGGAAAGCTGAGTGTGTGCCCCAGCTGGGTTACCCCTGGCTGTAACTCATTACAGACTGGCACTTTGCTGGGGGAGATAAAATACTTCAGACTGGTTTTCTCACTTTAATATCTGTACTCTTTCTCTTTGAGTCAGGTCTGACTTATTAGGCTTTATCCTGTTCCAGGGGAAAGGCAGCTGTAAGAACTTACAGCACTGGCAGACCTGACAGGGCTTAAAGCTGCCAGGGAAAATGTCACTTGCACTTCTTAGTCACTGGGAAGCAAAAAAACAAAAATCTTTCTGTAAAGGGTGACTCTGAGGGTGGTGTTGGACTCCGGGGCTGAAATGGTGCCAGTCCCAGGAACGCCAGACATGGGATGCAGCCCATCCTGTGCCTGTGGGGGCACAAGAATCCTGCCTGCCCACACTGGCAGGTCACTCAAAGCAGTGACCTGGAGAGGTTCTCTGCAGACGTGCACAGAAGCCCGAATTGACAGCAGCATGTTCACGATGGGATTACTCGGCAGCACTCAAGATGAAAGAGCAGATGGTGTTGATGGGCGAGCGGGGTCCTGAGGTACAAGATGGGATTGTTACCATGTTAATAACCAGACAGCAAATCCCACAGTGCTTTCTATTAGCCTGGAAGATGAGAATTCCCTGGGGACCTCCCTGTGACCCACAAAGGTCGGGCAGCACCGGCCCCGGGAGGCTGCAGGCGCCTCATTTGTTGTGCTGCTTGTGAGATGTAGCACTGATTTGTTTGAGATTGGGCAGTCTGACCCCTCCCTCACTGCCCGTGCCCTGGGAAGCCTTCGAGGATGTAAAGTGTTGGAATACAAAGCTGGGGTGGTTCTGGGTTAAAGCAGAAAGGCTGCTGTGGAATCTGGGTCCTCGGAAGTGAGCTGGCTGTTTGCTGGTGTAGAGCTGGGGGAGTGCTAGGCATGATCAGATGCAGGCAGGAGCTTCAGCATTTGTACTTCATTTATAGAATCCACGTTATTCTACAGATCTCTGAATTTGGGAAGAAACTTTCTCTCTTAGTAGGCTTGCAGATCCCACAAGCTTTTCTCTCAGCTTCATTTAATCTCCCAGGGGACCCTGCTTTGGCTGCTACATTAGGAGCCATTCTAAACTGTGAAAAACGTTTCAAAATCATTTTTATTTATACTTACTCCAAGTTGCCTTCCACAGGCTAATTATAAAAATTGCTGTAAACATTTTTTGGAGATGGGATCTTCCTATGTATTGAAACTTTCTGTTTGTTGTTTATGTGCTATTTCTTTCAGCATCCCCACACTTCACTCTGCTGCTTGGGAAGTGTGAAAGCTATTATGATAATAGGGAGGGAGATGATTTTCTGCTCTTGTAGTGCCAAGAACACAGGAATGGCTGTAATTCATCTTGGATCTAGTCCCTGCATCAAATGCACCATCTTGCTTTAGCTTTAGTCCCCCTGCACACACACACAGAGATTGCTTTTGCTTGGCATAAGGGTCAGGGTTCTTTAGCTTCCTCCAGAACTGGCTTTGCTGTGCAAGTGGGTTCTTCAAGGCATTTCTGCTGCCTTAGGAAAATAGTGAAAATAGGTGAAATAGTGCCTGATTTGCTCCTTCTCCCCCTCCCTTGTGGCACCAAGATGTTAGTCTGACTTAGCAACAAACCCAAAGCCAGAGAGAAGAGGAGGAGGTACCTACTGCTGTTAGGAGACTGAAAAACCAGCTCAGTACTCACTGTTACACTGCTCATTGCATTAGTGTGTGATCAGCTTTGTCATGGGGAATAATTGAAATGAACGTGAATCGATATCTAAATATACATTAGGGTGTATTAAAAGGCTTAGAACCAATGGTCTGTTAAAAAGGAGGTTATTTCAATTCTTTTCTGCACTGTCTCATGGTTGAAATGGCTTATTGGAGTATGGCAAAACCTGCTGAATAATCAAAGTATGATTATTCTGGGAGAATTGTGAATATTCTACCAAAGCATGGTTGCCCTTTGGGGTCACATGAAAAGGAACAGTATGTTATTTCATGTTATTGATGGGTGACTGAAGGAGAAGGTGTGGGCTAGCAGGGTTTGGAGGTGAGTGCAGCACTTCCAGGGGTGGATCCACATCTGCTGTGGTGTTGGTCTGGCATCACGTCCCTAGGAAGTGAATTGGCAAACAGGAGTGAAGCTGTTGTATCATACACCATACAGACTATAGCTCTGTAAAACAGGAGAGCCAAACACAGTTCAGAGAAAGTGCTGATGCTGCAGGTTTGAAATAAATGGTGTGTTTTGTCCTACTGCAAAGATGAATGAAGTGTTGAAAACTTAAGCTGGTGTGTACTTTGTGTGTGTGTGCAAAGCCACGCAGCTGTCAGTGCTGTAAGGAATCACCGGGCTCTGCTGCTGCTGCCAGGGGCTGTTTGTGGATGTTGATGTGGGGGCTTTCAACAGTGCGACACAAAATGAGCGATCTGTGGCGTGATGGGCTCGTCCCTGCCCGGCTGGGGGATGTGATGGCTGCAAATTCCCCCTCTCCATTCCCTGCGCTGCACTTGTCCTTTGATTACAAAAGGACAGCTCTCGAGGGATGTCGCTGTGCATTTTCCTGAACTAAAATAATAGCTCTGTGTTTTGTGACCCTGGAACTTTAGGTCCTGCCAGATGCTAATGAACCAGCGGAAAACATCCAGGCCTGGTAATTGCTGTGAGCCACAGCTGTTTGTGCTTGGTACGCGGTGCCGGCTCTGCCTCCGCGCCGGCGGCGCCCTCTGCTCCTGCCCCAGGGCCG
>QUSF01000049.1:1813862-1909249 GCA_003676055.1 Chloebia gouldiae | reverse complement strand
CCTGGAAGTGTCACCGGGATTTGGTTTTCCTGTGGCTCCACAGATAAGGGAGCAGCGCAGGGCACGGGCTGCAGGATGTGGCAGCAACTTCAGCACGGTGCAGGTGGAGGAGGAAAGCTCAGATCTGATTGCTCCAGTGCTGTGTTGGGGGGGGGGGGGGAAATAGAGATAGTAGAGATGTGTTTGTTTTCCTCATGTGGAGCTTGAAAGGGAGGAATATTTCTTGTTCTGTGGAGCCCTTTATGAGTTGTGACCTGATTCTGCAGGGAGGTCAGTTGTTTCTTCTCCTCTAGTACCTAAGTATTTAATTGGCCATGATTATTCCTGGAAGAAAGAAGTTTTATTGATCAAAAAGCAGCAAGATGTATTGAAGACTCTTTGATGTGGGGTTTACTGTGGAGTTTGCTGTATTTCCCATTGCACAGAATAGTGGTTTTTTTGTGGGATTTTCCTCTTGCACTCAGCTTCCAGTTTCTCTTGCCTGTGCCTTGGTACCTTGATGCCTGGGAGAATCAGAGAAGCAGGGATGGGGAGGGAGGATGGACCAAGATTGTGCAGGAACCTGCTTAATAGAGGTGCATTTTTACTGGAGATCTCCTGGAGGGTTTCCTGCCCCAGGGTAGGATTTGCAATAGTGCTTCAGTGCAGGCAGAAGGTGGATGTAGCTTTGCTGTTTCCTTAATCCAGCAAATTAGGGAAAAGAGCAAGACAACTTTTATGAAAATACTAATCAGCCTTGCTGCTTCCCTAAATATCCTTGAGCAGTTAGCAACTTGCTCTTCTTAGAACAGAGGGAAAACCCATGCATGTGCTGTTAGACTGAAATTTTCTATTCTGGAAAATAATACCACATGATACATTTCTTGTCTTTGTGCCTCAAGTTATACTGCACTAGTGAAAGCATATATATTTCATTTAACAAAAAAAACATATATATGTCATTTAACAAGATTCTCCTATAATTTAGCCCAAGCTGCAAATAGCATATTTAACAGTCTCAGATGTAACAGTTCCATTTTGTTTGTTTGGGGCAGTCTTAAAAATGCTGCACAATCCACTGTATTAGGCAGTTACTGTTACCTTCTTGATGTTTCACTGCAATAATTCTGCATTCTTTAAAGTTATATCTGACCTATAAACATCTGCAATTAAACAAATCACCTCAGCATATTTAGTATATGAATATTCCTGGAAATAATCTAAGGAATCACCAGTTATTTACCAGTGGGTGAGGTTGGCTATTTAAAATGCATGGGGGATTTCTTTTTACTCTACATTTTGTGATTCAGTTCCTTTCTATTTTTTTTTTTTTTTGACACCCCTTGCAGTTGATCCAGAAAGCCCTGGAGTCCCTGAGCAGAGCAGATAATGTTCCTGCTCTGCTGTCACCGGCTGATTCTGTGGAGTGTTACATAACCTGTCATACCAGTTTTGTCAGAGTCAGATATTTCTGAGATCTACAACTTGGGAAATTTGAACATGGATGAAATCCAGGAAACCCATTTAATCTGTCTACTTACAGTCACTTGTTCTTTACAAGACTTTCTTCTGATCCACCAGGGAAGGTGCCAAGTCTGTTCATCTGTTGAGGGGAAAAAGCCCCAAACCATAATGTACACATGCAGGAAGGCAAAAACTGAAGTGCATGCCTGGTCTTTTACTGGATTTCATGTGTGATAAGGGACTGTTAACCCTTTGTGTTGAAGTGAGAGTTTCCTAATGAAAAGCTTCTGAGAAATTTTGGGTTTGGCTACATAGGAGGGCTGTACCCCCTTGCTGAATGTGTCAACGTTCTTGTTGCAGTTGTGGCTTGGCTCATTCTTCTTTAGCTCCCAGTCTTGTCTGCCTGTGAAAGTTGTGCTAGTGTGGCCTAGGTGTGAATTGATGTTGAATTTATTAAACTGGTTCAGTTCTTTGGCTGGACACTCTGAGTACACGCTCCATGAAACGAGTATTTCTGCAATAGTGTAACCACACTGGCTTAAAAAATTAGGTCAAATTCTTTTGCAACTCCTCTGTGTTGTCATGGTCTTAGAAATTGGGTTTATGTGAGCTAAGCTGAAGAACCTTTGAAATTCTCAAACCAGCTTTTTACAGCAGTTTGTCTAAATGGATTTAAAATCTCCCTTGGAGATGCAGTTTCTCCTCTTCATCTGGCACAAGTGTGGGCTGCTGCAGGAGTCAGTGCTCCTCTCCCAGCAGTGGTGCCTGTGCAGCCACATGGGGTGGTGATCCCACCTCCACCTGAGCTGCTTGGATTCCTTTTTTGTGCTGCCTTTGTTTCCAGGCAGGTCAGTGTGTCCCAGTTCACCGTGAGGGTCCGGCCCTATGGGGTGTACCTGGATGAGCAGAAAGGACAGTGATGTCTCTTCTGGCAGCAGCCTGTGAAAACCAAATTAATTTAACTTTGCTCTCCTCATGTGGAAGTGTTATATAATCTCTGTTTAAGGGAGGTCATTTTAGGTTAGGAAGAGGTTGGGTCTGTGCCCTCCTGTCAGTGCAGTATCTCAGTTAATCAGAACTGGAGCTGCTCTTCCTGTGTGTGCTGACATTGCACAGCTCCCTCTTAATTCTCTTGTAAAGAAGTTCATTGACATTTTTACTGGCTGGCTGGTTTTGCTGAAGTTGCCATCCTTGCCTCTGGCCATCACAAATATTTTTTTTTCTTTTGGTTTACTTCAGAAGATGTTGATGTCTAAAGGCCCCACTGTGATAAAGCATATGTATTTATATGAATGTCAGAGGTAACTGCAGGAAGCTTCTATATTGTACAGTTTTGCTTCCCATATAGATTGTCAACCTGCTTTATTCTCTTGGCATCACTGCTTTCCTGCCATAAACTGTTCCATTGGTTGTGTTTGAATGCTGCTCATCCCAGCTGGGTTATCTACAGAGAGACCTGAACTGAGGTGTGCTGATGGAACTGGCCTCAGGGATTGAATCCTCACAGCCTTCTGGGATCCTCCAAACTCATCACATGCACCTGGAACCTTGACATCTCTTAATCAGTTCATTCATGTCATCTTCCTGCTTGCTCAGTGGCCAGTTTGTACAGGTAGGAACTGGTCGTGCATTTGTGGCTGCAACACAAAGCCTGAACAATGGTCACCTAAAGACATGTTGGAACTGGAAACAGGAGAGAAAGACACTGGTTAAGTTGATGTCCTTTGGTGTGTTAGTTTGCTCAAGTCATCCAAACAGTTCTTTTAAGTTGTGTCGATAAGCACAATAAAACCTTTTCCCAGCAGCACATTTCTAGTTGTGATTAAAATAACCAGATAATAAAACTAACTGAAGTAGAAAGCTCCACAACATCATCTTGAGTCTATTATCAAGTTAATTGCTAACATTCTATAATACAGACTGAAAGGAAGCCTACAGGATAAACCCCAAAGTTTTCATGTTTGCCCTTTCAAAGATTTAATATAAGGTCATTTGGCCACGAGCCACTTGGACATAATACCCATATTCAGTCTGAGTGCATTTACACCGGAATTAAGATTCAAAGGTTTCATGTGAATAATATTGCTGACACCAGAAAATCAGTTTAATCTGAAGGGGGAAAGAAAAAAGGCAAGCTCTTGGAAAAAATCTGTGAAATTCTAGAAAGTGTGGGAGACATGTGGAGGGAGGCAGTGTGAGTGGGCAGTCTGGCTGCACGTGTTGCTGCCTGGATCTGAGGGAGCTTATAGATGAAAATGGGGGACTTGAAAGGTTTTGCTTTGTCCTTGAAAAGCCCTGTCCCTTGTTTGAGGTTCATTGACAGATATTGCTGAAATGAAGCAAAGCTTAATTTTCCTGTTCCCAGCAATGCCCAAGGGAGAGAAGTGCTGTATTTCTAGCTAGAAAATTAGATTAAAACACCCACCACCTAGACCCAGGGTACATTCATTTCATCCTCTCTTTTAAGACTCTCACTACTCTGAAAGGCAGTTTACAGTTTTGACAGCTAAAATAAAAAGCCTGAAGGACAAGCAACCACTTTGAATGTTAGAAGGACTTCATTTCCAGCAGAAAGATTTCAATTACAGTCATTTTCCTCCAGTAAGTACAAAGAGGTAAATGGAACCCCTGTTTCAAATGTTAAACTCACAGACTACATTATTACCACTTGTACTTTGAAAGTAAAGGATAAAGCCCATCTAAATCAAAGCCCTGGTTCCAAATTACTTTTTAAGAGTATGATGAGGTCTGCACCCGGTAATTCAGCCACTCTGCTGAGCAGCACAGAGCACATCAAATGTGACTTCCATTAGACTGCTCGTGGGGGGGATCAAGGCAGGAAGCATCTTTCTTGACAAGCACTGAGAGTTGCAACTTGAAAGGGCTGCTCTGCAGCTGGAAATTCATGAGTTGGCTGTATTTTTAGAGAATTCAGGGTTTTTTTCATCCCTGACTCTGCTCATTATTTGTCTTGTCCCTTCTAGCAGTAGTTTGACAAAGATTTGGTTATTTATCTCCTGTGTGGCACAACCTCTTCTCCCTCCCACTCACAACAAGAAGGTTTTTCATCCCAAACCATTTCCTCCCCTTGCTGAGGTAGGGAACACCTTTCCATAATATCCTGAATAGATACTGAAATGTGCACAGTGTTTGCATAACACAGTGCTCAAAAGAGTCTGACAGCTGAGGTGATAAATCAGCCTGGTGACCTGAGCTCACCAGAACATCCATTGTACCTGGAATGATGAACCCTCCCAGAAATGTGTACCCTGGCTTGCTGGAGTCAGGGATAACCGAGTGTGGGTGACTTTTTGGGCCAGAGCTATGCCCAGAGGCATGGGAGGAGTGCAGGGAGTGAACCAGGAGAGCAGCTCCCTGCTCCACTGCCACTCAAACCTTCCCTGGGGGGTGGGAACTCCCCTGTTTCTTCACCAAAAGTATTTGCTGGAGATAATTGTGCAGATTCTATTTATTTATCTTTCCTACTTACTTTCCTCATTGCCTTGTTAGAAGGATTTCTGCAGGTGTGAAATCAGATGTTAGTCCTTAAGCTGATGGAGCTGATCAGCAAAGGGTTGTGTTGTCCTGAATTACTCAGCATTGGCACCTGGTTCACTATTTTTATCACTTTTAGCTGCTAAAATTTTAAATTTTTCCTTTCCTGCCTATGAATACTACATAGTATTCATATATGAATACTGCGTTTTTAAAATTGTGTTTCAACTGTGACTGACAGCATTTTAGGGAAATGAGTGAGATTTGTCATTCTATATTCTTGTGAAAAGAGATTAAGCATAATCAAGGAAAACAGATGTAGGGATTTAATTTACTTGTAAATACAAATTACTACAAATCATAAAATCATAGAATGGTTTGGCTTGGAAAGGTCTTTAAGAATCATCCAGTGCCACCCCTGCCCTGGGCAGGGACACCTCCCACTGTCCCAGGCTGCTCCCAGCCCTGTCCAGCCTGGCCTTGGGCACTGCCAGGGATCCAGGGGCAGCCACAGCTGCTCTGGGCACCTGTGCCAGGGCCTGCCCACCCTGCCAGGGAACAATTTTGTCCTGATCTCTGATCCAAGTGTGCCCTTGTGCTTCAGGAGCCTGTGCTCACTTGGACTCAGCTCTTCCCCTGCCTGCCCTGGTCAGGTTGCTCTGTGAGTGCCACTAAACCCCGTCACACAGAGCTGCCTTGCTTCGTGTTTTGGCCTTCCATCATTGCATTTTGATTTTCTCTGGCCTTTCAGTGAGCACAAGGAGCCTGCCAGTGGTGGCTGCAGCCTGCACAGCTGCTGTGCTTTGCCCAGCAAAAAGGGCAAAGGGCTGGCAGTGGCTCTGAGGAGGTTTTTCCCTCCTTCCAGACTCTCTTGTGGGTTGTGCTGGACCACCAGCAGCAAACAGGGGCTTGTGTCTCCATGGTTTGGTAAGGCCAGTGAGAAGCAGGCAGGGCTGGGAGCCAGAGGAGGGAATTCCATCCCTGTTCAGTCTCCAGCCCCAGAGGGATGGGAGGTCAGGTCCTCAGGGCGAGCCAGCCCCTGGGCTCTCATTTGCTCCTGGGCTGCAGAACTGACTGAAGGACTTATTTATTTTGCTTTAGTTATGTATTTGCTTATTTATTTTTATTTAAATGGATCTTTATCGGTTCTGTTTGTTCTTGGTAGTTAGACTGGTTCCTGTGTGGTTTTCGATAAGGGTGTTTAACTAAGCTGTAAAATCTTTCTGATTTCTTTCCATGCTGCAGATTGAATGTTTACCATTTGCTTTTTGCTCTAAATTGTTATCAGCAAGGCCTTTTAAGATTTTTAGGCTTTCTTGGGAATATGGTAGAGATGTAAAGGGCTTTTTCTTCCTTGATCTGGGGCAGTGGTTGCATCGTGTGTGTCAGGATGACTCAGGGGCTGCTCCTGCCCGGGCAGGTGCTGGGAGCCCCGTGGGACTCGCAGCATCAGGAAGTCCAAGCACCACCTGCTTCCCCCTTGATATTTCTCACAAAGGGAGTCACTGGAGCAGAACTATTTAAGCATCTCAGTGACACTTCAGGGTCCTCCCACTTGAAAGTGGGAATATGTGCAATTTTTTTTTTCACCTGGAGCCAGCATCTGGACAGCTTTGTGTTTAACATGGATTGGGATCTAGACCTCAAACTTCTCCATCTTTACTCCTTGTTTTTTGCATATTTTTGTGAGACTGAGAACTGAATGCTAATGGGAATAGTCAGTGGCAGATAAAATAGCAAAGAAAAAAAACCCAACAAAACCCTGTTACATTCTTCTGATGTAAATTTTTAATCAAGTGTATTTTCTTCTGTTAAGCAACTTTTACAGCCCACTGCACAAAACATACAACCAAAAACCTTTGCACAATGAACTGCATGTAATAGGCTAGCAATGCATCCATTACACGTTTTTAGGTCTGTAATGCATTTAAATCCATTTTTGTGTGCATGGTAGTGTAGCCTTCAAAAGATAATTAGAATTTACTCAGTCTTGCCTTCATAGTTCCTTAGGTTTTCTTCCAATTGCAATGCTTTGGAAAGCTTCATTAGAAGTGGTCTTTTCTGCAACTAGAAGGAAATGCCATTTGAATACCTTAGGACATTCTCAATAGGTTAAAAAGCTGGAAGTTTTGTATCAAAATCTCTGAAGTGCTTGTACAGCCACAGTGTGCACCATTCTGCAGCACAGCTGGGTTGAAGCGTTGGTAGATGACAGGAGGCTGTAGCAGCAGTAATAATTACATTAAATAGCAGTTCTCAATCTGAATAATTGGAGGTGAGTTTTACAGCAAGGTGTGGATGTAGCAGTACCCTTTTTGCAGGTGATCAGACTCAGCACTGCCATCACCTGTGTGGTTCTGTGTGAGGGCTCCTGCCTGGGGCCCTCACTTCCAACCCAGCTCTTGCTGCCGTCTCCTGCTGTCATGTCAGGGCTCCAAGCAGGCTTTTCCCTCAGTTCCAGCACCCCTGTTTGGAGTTTCCTCTCCCCAGGCTGTGGATCTGTGTCCCCTGGGCTGGGCCTTGGTGTCTGCTCCTCGTGGTGGGATGGAACCACTTGTGGCTCAACGCTTGCCATGGTGAGGACACCTGAACAGTGTAATTCCTCCTGCTCTGAGCAAGTCATGGGCTGGTTTGGGCTCAAAGGGACCTTGAAACACATCCCATTCCTGAAAACACATCCCATTCCTTAGTTCCTTCATAGACTGGTTTGGTTCAAGGGACCTTAAAAGACATCCCATTCCATAAAACACATCCCATTCCACCCCCTGCCATGGGCAGGGACACCTTCCACTATCCCAGGTGCTCCAAACCTTGTCCAAGCCCCTGAACACTGGCAGGGATGGGGCAGCTTCTCAGGGCAAACAGTGCCAGGTATGAGGAACAATTCCTGTGCAGTCTCCCATCCAGCCCTGCCCTCTGGCAGTGGGAAGCCATTCCTTGTGTCCTGTCACTGCATCCCTTGGACACTGTCTCACCATCTTTCCAGTGGTTCCTTCGGGCACTGCAAGGCCACAGTGGGGTCACCCCGAAGCTTCTCCTCTCCAGGCTGGACAATCCCAGCTCTCTCAGGCTTCCCTCCCAGCAGAGCTGCTCCATCCTTTGCTCGTCCTGGTGCCTCCTTTCTGGGGGTTTCTGTGGGGTTTCTCCAAGCAGGGGCTGCTCTCAGCACTGTGCCAAGAGCTGGCAGGCCCAGGAGCTTTGGGGCAGGGATGTGGGCAGGAGCTGGCCGAGTTCTCCCATGGCTGTGCCCAGTGTCCTGCCCAGTTCTTGCAGGAGGAGGTGCTGGGGTGTCCCCAGGGGACAGGAGTGTGCTCCAGCTGCCTTCCCTTGGGCCTGCTGTCTGGGAGGGATCCTTTGGGGTGAAAAGGCATTGCTGGGCACACAGGAATGCACAGAAATTCTCTCAAGCCCCTGTCTGGGACTCAACTTCTGCCTTGAGAGCCTGTGGTGTGTTTAACTCTGTAACGTGTAGGTACTTGATGGATTAATATTCAGGACACAGTAGATGAGAGAAACTGGCTGGGGGGATGTCACACACAATCTGTTCTTTTTGAATTCCTCTCTGTTTTGAAGCTAGATTCACCAATTCTGTAGATGGGATGGAAAAAAAAAATTACAGGCTTACTCTGATTTTTAAATTTTTTATTTTCCCCTCCCGGACTTCATTTGCCTGAGGGCTAGTTCTGCCCTTTAATTATTTAAGAACTGGGTTTTGTTTACAGTTTGTAATAAAACTGATAAAAGATTAACAAGGTGCTTGTGAATCATTTTAAGCAAATTAAACCTTTGAAAGACTTACAACTGCAAATATTTGAGAATTGTACAGCAGAAAAAATAAGAACAGACCAGAGCAGATAATCAAGTTATCAGATTTGTTTGGGAGAAAAAATAATCTTGTTTGCAATCAGATGTGAGAGCAGCATTGTCTGCTCTATGAAATATTTATGTGTGCTTTTAGCAAATTTGAAGACACTGGTTGTATGAAATAGCACCAGGCCTGTTAAAATCCTGTTTTATTACGGTGTGGGGTAGGTGCAGGGACAGAGCATGGGTGGAGAGGGGATTGTGAGTGGGATTAAAGTGTCCAAGTCCACTTTAGCAGCAAGCCTGTGCCAAAGCACAGGTACCCTATGCTGCTTTTAGGGACTCTGGTGACTCTTCCCAAAAACAGTCCTAGTGAAATTATGGGCTCTGAGCTGATTTCCATGCAAAAGTGAAATTGGGGAGGTTCTAACTCCATTTCTAGGCACAGATTTTGGGGTTATAATGGATATTTCCATCCAAATGTCAGCACATCACTCAGCAGTGGTATAAAAGACTAACAAGCTAAAGTTAAGGGAGTGCCCTAAGGATGGAAGAGGGAACATTGCTGAGATGGAACAGAAATTCCTGATTTACCTGTGTCATGGCCACGATGCTGCTCTCATCATCTCTCTCCAAAGGCTTGCAGACACCGAGGGCTCAGAGAAGAAATGCAAGGCTGTTCAGAGGGGTCAGAGAGCCTCTGTGTGAGGAAGAACTGAATGAACTACAGCCCCTCAGCTGGGTGATTAAGGAAAGGAGATGTGGCAGAGGTTTGTGAATCAGGGCAGGACACCAGCATGATGGGAATTGTTCATTGCCTTGGGACACAAGGACTTGGGGATGCCAAAGGAAGTTGGTAAGAGCCCAGCTGAAGGAGATCAGAAGTAGATGGTTCTTTGGGAAGGTTGTTGGCCAGTGCAACTGGCTGTTGTCAGGGAAATTGTGGATGCTAAAAGTTTACATCACTTGTGGGAAAGTGGGCAAATTAATGGAAAATAAATCAATGCATTCCCACTGAACAGGCAGAAATCCTGTCAGGAGCTCTGAGCCGGGAGTGACTGGTGGTGGAAGCAAGGGGAAAGATGTAGGCATATAAATAGAGACAGGAGTATTATATGTACTTCTCCTATTTTTATTCTCTTCCTTTGGACACCCATTTATGGCCACTGTTGGAAAGAGGATGCTGAGCAAGCTGAGCCTTTGATCTGGCCCAGCACAGCCGTCCTCTGTGCTGCTGGCACTGGGGCAGCTCTTTGTGAAATATCTTGTCCTGTGTGATGACTGCTGCATAAAACACACATTGACCAACACCCACCGAGCTCTGCAGCTTTGGATTTGGCTGTGGTTGTTACCTTCAGACAAAGGCATCTCACACAGTGATTACAGTGTTGTACTAATTGCTGGATTTTCACTGAAAGTGCTCTGGGTCTGGGATGGAGAATCTCACACTGCCTCTTCTCTGTGCTTCATTTTCTCCAGCCATGAAATGGGTGTGAAGGCACGGGTATTATCAGGAGTATTGTCTGTGCAGCATTTTGGAAGGAATTCCAATGCACTTCTCTGAAGCCATTGGACAAGGCACAGAACCAAGAGAAGGCAAGCAGCATTCCCATTGCAGTGTCCCCAGAAAAGTTTAAAGATGTGTGAATTATTGCATTGCAAAGCTCTCCAGCACCACAGTAAAAAATCAGGACAAACCTTTAAGCCCAAATTACATCCACAACTGAATGAGGTGACTGGAAACTTCTGAGGCAGACGAGGAGAGTTGGAGTCTAATTAAATGGAGTAATTTTAGTCCTTTGGGGATGAGCTGTGAAAGCCAACACGGCAACACAGCAGGTTCAAAGGTCTGTGTGTAGGTCCTAATCTGCTTAAAAGATGGGATTGAATTTCGCTGCCTGTATCATAAATTTGAGTTCAGTAACTAAATGGTTCCTTTCTTGAGCATCCAAATATAAACTGGGAAAGGAGGCAGAGGAGCTTAAAGGAGAGGAATTAAACTGTGCCTATGCACAAATGTGCCTATAGCTCAGTGGTAATCACAGAAATATTCTGAAAGCTCTGTAGCTGGTCTTTGTGCCCCCCTTTTCAGCTGTGTGGCAGCTCTAAAATACCTTGGTAAAGTTATGCTTCAAGGCAAACATCATCTGTAGGTCCCAGCAATTGTTTAAATGTCTCCTTTCTCCTCCCCCTATAGCTGATGTTTCTGCTTTGCTCCTCATGTTTGGAAATGAATTCTGAGCAGTGAGAGCTGGCAGGGTGGTGGGGCTGAGCCCCGTGTCAGGCAGGGCAGGGAGTGCACATGGATTGCATTACTCTGTAGCTTTATTCAAGCAGGATTTGTAGCTTCCAGTGCTCTACACAACACAGATGTTGGAGATGAACAGATAGTGCTTCTATTTCCTTGTTTAGTGTTCTGTCATTTCTGTGTTGTGATCAATCTTTGTCCAGCCCTCTTGAAACTTGGCCTGTGTTTGTTGTGCTCTCAGTGATTGTCAGTGATCTCCTTTAAAAGCCCAGGATCCATTCCATCTGGTCCTAGGAACTTGGCAGCTTGCATGGCAAGCAAGAGCTGATTTTTTTTCCCCCTGTGAGTGCTAGTTCAGAGAAGTCAATTCATGGCTAAAAAGATTAAATTCCTAAATCAGAAAAGCTGGAAAAAATATAACAATGGCAGCTCTGCCAAGGAAGTGCTTCTTGTTGGATTAAAAAATCTTATGACAAGTTAAAAGAGAGAGATTTGGAAGGGTAATTCAATTCTCTTGTCAATCCAGGAGAGTTAAAGCTGGAATGGTGTTAGAATACATTACCAGCACTGCCTGGACAGAGAGAATGAACTGCTGCTCAGAGACACTTTTGTGCTGGTTTCCATTCTGCCTCACTTGTGACCTCGATGTCTCCGGGGCTCATCTCCTGCTGTTCTCTGCTTCCACGTGCAGGTTCCCTCTGAAATGTTTGCAGCAGCAGGGAGCAGGGACACGGGGGTAGCACAAGGAGGGGAAGGGGCTCAGGCTGGCAGGTTTGGGGACAGAGGCACCCATGTGGTGCGTGGGAGGTGACAGGGATGCTCCCACTGGGGCAGCATCCCCTCACTCAGGGACTGGCAGCACCGTGCTGCTGCTCTCCCCACCAGCGCCTGCCTGCTGGGAGCACAGAGCTGCTTTTCCTCAGGGGATGGAGCTCTGGCAGTGCTGTTATCCTGCTGCTCCTGGGAATCCTTGTGGGAAGGCAGCACTTGGTGCCAGGGAGAGCCCTTGCTGCTGATTCCTGCTCCTGCTGTGTCCTCATCAGCTTCCCAGACTTTTTTCCTCCCTGTCCATGTAAAATGAGGAAACCAAAGACAAGGCAAAATCATCTCTTTCCTTGGCTCAAGGTTTGGATTGAAGGTTTTTTTGTTTGGTTTTAGCAAACAGGATCATTCAGTGCTTGGATATCACTGTGATGTGTTCCTCAGAGAAACTGGGAGCACAAAATTCCACTTTTCTCATCAGCACAGACAGAAGATGACAGAGAGAGATCTGGGTCCTTCCACCGTCTGTGGAGGGAGATTACTGAATGAGGTGTTGCTTTTTTGACCTTGTCTAGTGGTTACTCTGAGACCAAAAGAAAGTATAAATCTAAATCTCTAATAAATCTAAAAAATTATTAGATATACTGTAAAGTGTTCCAAAAAGTGCCTTGGCATAGTGCCCCAGAGATTTTATTTTGCATTCTTCTTGCCTTGTAGGTTTGTGTGAGGTTGGGATATGGTTTAAGAGAAAATCTCAGTCCTTTCAAAGACACCTCTGTTAAAACCACATCTCTCCTGGCCTTGGGCAGTGGACTGATCACATGGATATCTTAGATGTCCATGAGAAATATTTAAAACCATTAGTTCTGGCTGTTTGATGGACTGGCTGCCCTGGGAGGTACCAACAGCTGATTGCTGTAGGGTACCAGGCAGTGAGTGACCCATGGGGGTCCTGCTCCCACAAGGGGAGAGATAGTGAGAGCTGTTCTAAGAACTTGTGGGTTCAAAATCAGGGTAAACCTTCCCTTCTCATTCTGGGCAACTCAGACTGGAATCCTGTCTCCTCTAATGTCAAGCATGTAATATATCTGAATTGGGCATCTCATCTCCTTAGGGCCTCTGGATCCAGCAGGACAGAAATGAGCCCACTCCAGGGCCTGAATGGCTTTTGAAGGTTCTTGATTTTCCTCACTAGTGCAGTAGCCCAGGCAATGAGGCCTCTAAGTTAGTTTTTTAATTTAAACACACTTGTTTATAGGTAGGTGAAATTTTGCCTCTCTGTGTAAAAGGAATATTTGTTAATTTTAATTTCTCCATCTCTGAAGGTGATCAGGACTGTTGGAGGTGCTGAGGTGCTCTGTTACTGTGGGGGCACAGATGGGCTCCTCATTTGCCTCCAACACAGGGAGGAAGTATGTGTTCAAATATTCTGAGTGATCCTTGTTTGTGAGAATGAACAAGCACCTACAGATGTTCCTTGGCCACGAGTCTGGCAGCTTTTCACTTGCATATGTTGTTTTTACCCAAAGTAGCACTTGGAGAACCCCGGGAAAGCCAGAGCCCGGCTGCAGCCACACTTGGCCTGCCCTGAGAGCTTGGCAGCTGAAAGGGCCTTACAGGAGAAGGCTTTTCACAACACTGAGCAAATACAAACAAGTCTCTCAGGGATGGAAGTGGCTGCTGCGAGTGTGGTTTGCTGTCCAAAGTGCTCAGTCGGTGGCAGGGGAAGGCTGGCTCTGCTGGCAGCTCACCCAGGGAGCAGCAGGACAGTGCTGGGCACATCCTGCCCTCCCTCCTGGCACTCAGCACAGCAGGGAACGCTGAGCCTTGCACCTCAGAGCACAGGTATAAATATACAAGGAAATGTGTGACCTCTGAGAGCCACTGCTGTCACATCATTTCTTTCATCCTCTTCAAAAGTCAAAATGCAGCCTGTGTTTCCACAACCATTTCTATCCAAGACTGGAGTCCGTGTGAAACAGAGTCAGTGCTCAGTACTGACCTGGGGAGCGTTCCCTGCACAGCTGCAAACTGATCTTTATCATGGCCATAGTCAAAACTCAAAAGATTTGTCTAGAAGCATTTGTGTGTGGGCATGTTTATATATGTAATGTAATGTAATATTTGTAGGTCTGAACATTGCATGTAGTGTTTGATGTGTAATTACATTAGACATATAATACCTCTGGGTTTAAACACAGACAGACATAGCTACAGCACTGATTGGATCTGTATGATTTTGATAGATAGTCTGATATTTTTCCTTTTTGGAATAATTCACTGAGGTATATATAAGAAAACAGCAATAGCCTTTAACTTCCTTCAGTAATCCTGACTCCCAGAATCAGAGCAGTGAAAGCCAAGGTGTCTGGCTGAAGGAGCACTGCTAGGTGCTTGTGCCACTGCCTCAGGAGCATTGCAAAGACTGGGAGACAAGATAGCAGCCTGGGAATTCCATGGAAACCTTTTCTGAGATATGTTTCTGGTTTGTGATGAGACATTTTTGCATAATTCTATAGGTCTTCTTAGTTTGGATTAGGACTTAGCTAAAACCAAAACTGTGGAGCAGCTTCATCAGAATGTTTGCTTGTAGACAGATCCTTGCAGTTCACAAGACAGATGAAGGAGTTAAGCTTTGAGGGATCAGTGAGAAGCAGATGCCAGATTCCTTACGTGATATTGAATATTACACCAAGCTGGTATTTGCATCTCTGGGAGCCTGACTGGAGATCTGCTGTGGGGTGTTGGGGGCAGCTCCTCTGGCTCCACTGGAGCAGTGTTACCTCAAGTCTGGTTAATGAGCCAAAGCCATGTTCACTTCCCAGAGCTTTCCTGAGTCTGCCCCAGACCTTGTCCTCACTTTATCATTTCCTGGTGTGGTCACACACAGCTGTGACACAATCCCAGCCCAGAGTGCACTCCCAGGGTCACACAGACAGTGGCAGCCAGGCAGCAGCAGGTCAGTGCCATCCTCTGAGGAGGAATTTCTAAAGGAAGAATAATGATATCTTATCCTGAAAGACCCTAGTCTGTCATGCAGCTAATTCTAAAATGAAGTCAAGACCTCCTTTTGCATGTAAGAGCACCAGCTTAAAAGCCTGAGGGACTTGCACAAAGAAATGTCACAGACTGAAGGCAAGGGTGAGGTTCTGCCTGGGTACACGGGGTCGTGGCTGTCCATGGCAGATTCTCCTCACAAAAGAAACACAAAGGTGGTTGTGTTGTTATTTTTCCCCTAACTAGATCAACACTAGGAGCAGAGAGTCTGGAGCACAGTGCCTCCTTTTCCCTTTGGACATGGGCACATTCCTGCAGCTGAGGCTGTCCTGCAGGTGTCCTGTCCCACCAGGAGCTCTGGGCTGGTGCTGCCTGGGCTTCGCTGGCAAGAGCCTGACAAACAGATTTCCCTGCTGGAAAATGGCATTAAATGAAATAGGTATCAGCCTGCTACTCTGAGAGCTGAATGTCAGTGCTAATAAACCAGAGGCTCCATCTTTCCCAAAGGACCTTTGGAATCAATTGAAAGCTGTGTCCTCCACCCCCCTTCCCAGCGGGTTCCTCGTGTGCTGTGCCACTGTGTCCTCGCAGTGAGGGACCCCAGCTGTCAGTCAGCACTGCTCCCAGCACTGCAGGAGAGGAGCTGACCTTAAACTCTGGGCTTGTGGTTCTGTTTTGACTGTAAGAAAATAGTATTTTTTTTCCTTTTTTCCCCCTCCTTTTTTAAAACATTGCCCTGCCAGCCTTGCTTTCTAGTCATCTCTATTTTTTAAGGTCTTAACCCCTTCCTGCCCTGAGGTAGAATTAGATAAGCTTTGAAAGCAGCTCAATGTCATTTGTTTAAAAATAAAACAAAGAAAAAAGAAAAAAAAAAGAGAGAGACTAAAGCCAGGAAGGTGACCTTGCAAAGTTGCCTAGAAAAAGATCTCTCTTATCATAAGCCTAAAGCAATTAGCTTTATTTTTGGTGTTGCCTTATATGAATTCTTCATGGATAGCTGGCTGTGGAAATGCCTAATGACAGCCTGAGTGTGCTTTCCAGGCTGCTTGGCCACTGCCTGAGAGTGGCTGTGTCAGTGCAGGGGTTTCCTCTTCCCATGGGATGTGCACTGAGCACTCTCCCTTCTGCAGGGACTGCTGGTGCCCTCTCTGGTAAAGTCTCTGTGGTCAGGGGGGATCCTGCCTCACTCAGCACAGCAGCTCAAGGCTACTAGGCAAGAAACAGTAATATAAGAAATCATCACTGTTACTATCAATGCAACACATTTTTCTTGCCCATTTTACTATGAAATGATGAATAAGTCAGTGCTCTAAGGTGGCAGGTGGGCAGAAGGATCCCTTGCCCATTTCTGTTCCTTTCTGTAGGCAGTTAAAACTCCTGCCTGGCTGAGATGGGGCTGTCAGTGGTACTGGCAGAGCCATGCAGGTGTGTGCAGGTGTGTGCAGTGTGCCAGGAGGTGTTTCCACAGGTACCCGGGAGGGGTTCAGCACCAGGGGCTGCTTGGAAATGACTCTGCTGACGTGGCTGTCATGGGCTGCTTCTCTTCTCTCAGTTGCTGCTCCATGTTGCAGTCACTCCTCAGCTCTTGGGGTAGTGGATTTGCCTCCTCACCTCCCCCAGAACACCACCCCAGCTCCCCTTGCCCTCTGATGTTTCCACCCAGCATGGGGAGCAGCCATCCCCAGCCAGGTGACTCACCATGGGCAAATGTGCTGATGGAAATTGTGGAATGCTGTCCCTGTCTGTTCCTCAGCTCTCAGTGATGCTGAAAAGTCCAAAGATGACGTGGCTGTTGGTCTCCTCTTACTAATGGCATAAATTCAGCAATTATTTTGAGCCACGGTGAAGAAATAAATGCAGATACTGTTGTGCAGGCTTGGCCAAAGTACTTGGCTTTAGTGTGTAACTTATTTCTGGGGGTAATTACCTTCCCTGTTATCGCTGTGGTTGTTAGGGTGCAGCAGTAATCAGGTTTTGGCAGGAGATAGTGCTTTGTGTCTGCAAAGCTCTGGTCTAATCAGGAGGGAGGATCAAGCTGTGGCCTCGCTGTGGCTGCTCCTGACCATGGCAGGGGCAGAGCGCTCGAACCACAACAGCACCTCTGAGAGCTCTGGGCCTGAAATTTCCAGAGAATCAAGCATTTGAGGGGATGCTGATGCAGTCTGGGGACAGAAAAATTAGCTGTGATATCAGTGGCATGAAGGATGTAGAGAATAGGTCAGTGTCTCAAGTGCACCCTTCTGGCAGCTGCTCCCTCTGACAGAGGCAGAGCTGGTGCCAACAGAGGGAGGTCATGGGAGGCAGATGTGGGATAATCTCTTCTCCACCTTAAATCTTCTCCTGGTTTAAACCCTGAGAACAAGCTTTAATAGCCTTCTTAAAGGGTGCAGTTCATTGAATTCTGCTTGGATTATGGCTTGTTCCATTTGGCTTGATTAGGTTCAGCAAGGAATTGGGAACAAACTTCAGAGCAACTCATTTTGAATCGGGAATGAGATCAGAGCTGTCTCTGACATGTATTACTCTGAAATGCAAAAAAATGAGTCATGTTTATTCCCTCAGCTGGGTGCACACACTTCATGGGCCTTCAGAGGATCACCCCATAGCCTTGGCTGTAGTAGGCAGCCATGGCAGTTCTGTACAGCCCCTCTTAAAAAGGATGTATTTTCTGGCTAGCACAACAGGAGAAGTGGAACGTCTAAATGTGGATGTGAAACATCACTGCACTCATTCCCCCACTTAGGCTGACCTCCAGGATCATCCCTGCTCCTTCCACTTATCTAAATACATCAGCTGTAATTTCTTACATACAACTTGTGTGGCCCAGTGTTGATTTTTTTTCCTTTTTTCCCCCTTTCCTTCTTTAAAGTGAACTGAGGCCACTTCTGCCTGAGCATAATCTCTTCTGTAGTGCAGCGATTAAATACTGGTAGTTGGAGGGCTAGGAGAGTACAGGAATTGCTTTTCCCAGGAAAAGCACATTTTTGGAAGATCTGTTTTGATTAGCTACTAGAATTTGTTTGCAGGTCAGGTGTTTTGGGTGGATCAGAGCAGGTAATTCTCCTGGGATCAGCACAATGTGCAGGATGAGGCAGAATAAGTGTGTCAGGTTTATGGTATTGTGTAAGGAGGGAATCCTTCTGCAGCCTCTCCCTTACCTTCTTCGGACTCCCAAAAATGCCTGATCTGAATCAGCTTAGAGGGTTTTAGTTTCCCTTTCCTTTGTTTGAAGTTTAAGCCCTGTGAAAATCCATTAGAAAAGATGCATTGTTGGCCAGGCCCCGATAGCATCAGCTGCCAGTTTATCTTTCATGTCGCACAGTGGCTCCCTTACTGCCCAGGGGCTGCTGCCTTGGATAGTTCCCATCGTTTGGGTGGCTTTTGACCCAGCCCAGTCCTGATCTGGGCTTTTCCTTCAATGAGCTCTGTGTTATCAGCCTCCCCAGTGCTGGTGTACCTAGCACAGCCTGGCACCGTGTCAAGGCTGTGGGCGTCCTAAGGATCCATCATTGATAGCTCACATGCTTTTTCCTCTCGAAGGAAAACAAGCACTTTTTGTTTAAGTTCACTAATGTTTGGCAAAGAAATATAGTAGTAATTATACACCCAGCCTCCTCCTCCCCCTGCACCCCCAATCCCACTTTTATAAAGGCAGCTAGCACTGGAACTGAAATAAATGTCATGAATGAATAATAATTTCTTTCATTTACACAGTAATTAAACTTGTTGAATGCAGACTTTATGCTTTACTGCACAGTGTTTAATTTGAGTGGTAGATCTAGGCTTTTGTTAAATTCAGGGAGGGAAAAATGAAATATCTATATGACTATCAATGTGTTTTGTTACAAACAGTTTGTGGTTGTTTTTTTGGGTTTTGATTCTTTTTTCCCTTCAGTGATGCTGACAAAGGGCTGAATGTGCTTTTCAGGCTGCTGTTTGCATCTTTACAAAGGTACTTTCTGGCCATGTTTCAGAAATGTGACAGAGATGTACCTCCAGTGCTTTAAAGCTGCAGGGATTAATCCGCATTTCTGAAACTTTGGTTATGGGTATAGATACATGGGTATATCCCATCTTAGCAATTTGACTTTCCACAGGATTGATTTTTTTTTTCCTTCTGTGCCATCTTTAAGTCCTTTAGGTGCAGCTCTCCCCAGGGATTGGCCTCTTCCCCTTCCTAACCAAATGCAGGGCCATGATGGCAGCAGTATTTCTAGAGGTGTGGGCATGGTGATGGCCTCATCCAGGCAAAGGAGGGGTTGAGCAGTGACAAGGATGGCAAAGCTGCACGTTTTACACACAGAAGCAGGGCAGGTGCCAGAGCTGCAGGTTACCTGGTGTGCCCCTCCCCTGCAGGAGTGAAGTCAGGGATTGTTTGGAAGGAATGGGGAGGGAATTAAGATGCATGGGCTGAAGGGACTCTTGGGTGACTTGAGGATGGGAAGAAGGACAGTGTTGATGGGAGGCGCTTTGGTTACTTGTCAGGCACTGGGATTTTGTGTGGAAACATTTAATCCCCACTCCAGAGAAGAGCAAAGTGAGTCAAAGGAACCTCTGTGTCACCCAAGGCCCACCAGTCCAGGCTTCCCAGACTCTCACCTCTGTAGCTCCAAGGCTTTGGGCCACCTGTCCAGGAGAAGACACTGGACCAAGGAGCAGATGTTGAAGGAGTGTTCACCTTGGGCCACCAGCTCACGCCTTGATGCTTCAATTTTAAGTTTTGTGAATTGTGTGACTTTATTTTTTGAAACAGATGCTTGTTATAGAGTTGTTCCCCTTTTCTATGAGTGCATAACCTCTCAGATGCCCTGTGATTGTGCTTCTGGCAGTTCTGCTGTTGAGATGTTTGGGGCAGGTTGAAGGTCTGAGTGCAGGAGGTTCAGCAGGGGCAGGCAAAGGGACTCCCTTGCACTTAAGTAGGCGCTGCACTTTTGAATTTTTTAGGCTGCAGAGTTGGTTTGTTGATTTGTTTGGGACTATTGCTTAGTCTTGCCGACATGTTCAGAAGAAATGGTTGTTGTGGGACATTGCCCAGGCAGGTGCCAGCAGCTCCCAGCACCATGTTTGGTGGACGCTGTGACAGAGCAGAGGTGACAGTGAGGGACTGTGGGAGGTGCTGGTGCAGGTGCCTGAGGATGGGGCACAGCAGCCTTGCCCCTGGGGCCTCCCAAAAGGAATTCTGGCAGGGGTGGAGGCAGCAGCAGCTCCAGCTGTGGCTCCTGCCAGCCCTGCCTGTGCCAAGTCCCCATTCCCACGAGCCCTCCGGTGCCACGGGGGGATGAGGGGGACGGACAGGATCTGTGCCTGTGTCTGCCTGAGGTTCACAAAGGGCTCCCAGCATCTGGGACATGGCAGAGGAAACCACCCGTGGCTGGGGATGGTGGGTCATGTGTGGGTTTGAGTCTCCAGGCAGGTGTTACCCCAAAACTGCACCCACAGAAGTCTCTCAGGAGCTTGCCCAGAACACATCCCAAAAGCTAAACAAACTGTTTTAATTGTCCTACATACAAAGATTATTTTTCCTCCTTTTCCTGCTCTCGGGGGGCTGACATCTACAAATGTGTGTTGTTAACTTCATTTTCTTTCTTACTGAGGGAACAAGAGGCACTTGGGCTGTTTTGTTTATAGCTGTGCTCTCAGCCGGCTGCATGTCTGGAGATGAAGGTGACAGCTTGAGATTTGTGAGCCTAATTGGCATACAAAAAAATTAATCCACTGGGAAATGAGTTATTTGCAATTATCTGTAGATTTGGCTTTATTTCATGGAGACAAATATAGTTGCTTGGTGACTTAATTACAACATTTTTTGAAGATTATGAGATTTTAAAAAGGATATCCTTATTAACAAGATCTTGAGACTATATTTGGTGATTCCGTAATTACAACTATGGCCATATTTGTTAGCTCAGAATATAATACGTGGAAGCTTTTAATTAAAATAATGAGATCTGTTCTTGCAGATAGGCTTTCAAGTACCACCCTTGGATAACAGGACCTTTTATTGTTCAGTACAATCTAAAACGAGCTGTACTGTGCTGGGAGAGTGTCACAACTAAGGCTGAGACAGATCAGCATTAAAATATTCTTTGGCTGCTGGTTAAGAGGATGAGCATGAACTGGGTAAAGCAGCTAATTGTCCACAGCTCAGCTGAGCTCTGCTTGCCAAGGCAACTTTCTCAGAGCCCTGCTGGCTGGATCACAGAGAAAATGGTTAGAAACAGTAAAATATTCTCCATCTGTGTGGTTTCTATTGGTGTTAAGGGTGTGCAAATGGGAGCACAGATCTTAGGTCTTGCTTCCTGAGCTGGTTGCCAGTGGCTGTAACTCACCCCAGGCTGGCTGCCCTGGGGGGCTGCAGGATGAGCAGTGGGAAGGACGTGCCAGCCTTCCCTGTGCCCCACAGCACCAACGGGGTGTGACCCAGCTCAGTTGTGCCACTGGGAGGTCACCTGGGTGCTGGGACAGAGGTTCCTGACTGCCAGAACAGCCACAGGGCCCCGGTGAGAGGGGCAGACGAGCTCCCTGAGCCAGGGCTGCCCATCTCCTTGGGGACAAACCATCCCTGGGTGCAGCTGGCAACCACTGGGTGCTGTCCTGTGACCCCAGCAGTGCTGCAGCCACTCCCAGGGGCTCTGCTTTAGCAAACACTGTGAACTCAGTTTGGTAGGACGGACTGCACGTTCCCAAATTGGCCTGGCTTGTGCTGTTAGAGCAAAATACTGTTATTACTCCTGTCACTCACTGTGATGGACTCATTGAAGAGTCCTAAAGCACATTCCTGAATTACTGTCAAAGACCATCAGCAAGGGGTCTCCAGAAGGTGATTTTTACCCTTTTACTGACTTGGCTGCCCCACCAGACCTACTTGCATCACTGTTTTCATAAATAAGGTGCTCATTTTGCTGTTCTCCTGCAAGGGAGTTACAGACATAAAGCAGTGTGGAACAGCACAGTCCTGTGCCCTCTGGAAGCAAAGGAAAGACTTGAGTGAACTTAAGTATGCACTGAATCAGACCCTACAGGAGAAAAGAATTAGACATGCAACATCAAAGCAGTATTTCCACATCTGGGAAAATGTTCAGAGAGTCCCCAAAGGTAAGATTTAAAAAAAAAAAAAAAGTCAAGTGTGTTCATTTCTTATTAGCAATGTTATTGGCAATGAGATATTCTAATTGAATTACTCCTAATTAAAATAATTATGTTTTCTAAGTACTCTGATCTGTAGAGACCACAGAGAGAATCAAAGGTAGAAATAAACAGCACCTTGTAAATTCTCTCTAAGCTTGATGATGCTTAAAGTGTTTTTTTTTTTATGATTTCACTTGCTCTGCATGGGCTGGTGCTCATGCCATGATGGCTTTTGGGAACTTTGCTCCTGGCTCAAAAAACCAACTGCTGTTGTGAGAAGGATTAGCTGGAAAAAGCTCAAGGGTCAGATAAGGAAAATAGGGCTGGTTCTCTGCCTCTGCCACCATCCTGCCTGACGTGGAGCAGGATCTTGAACCTGCTCCACCTGGATTTTCCACCAGCTACTGGACTGTTATTTCAGTTATCTGTGCATTACTGTCTTAGTCTGGTCTCTAACAGAGCCTTTTTGGCATGCAATAACCAAAAATCTCAGCAGTGATCTCTGATTTCCATCAGGATAGAAAAATAAACCCAGGAAGGGAGCGTTGTGTTGATGAAGGCTGCAAGGTGAACCCCAGAGTTAGACACTGAGTGAGTGGTCCTGCAGGGTGGCTGGTAGGATGAAGCTGTGATTCCTGCTGAGATCTGGCACTGGAATATTGCTCTGCTGTGGGTAGATACCTTTCCTTTTGCTCACATCCTTCTGGAGTGAATAATCGTGGTTTATCTCCTGCTGCAAAGCACTTTCCTGAGCCAAGAACTAAGCTGTCTGGGAGAAGAAATCATTATTCTCAGGCTGTCCAGATCCATCTGTGATCTGCAGGTCAGCGTTGTCCCCAGACTGAGCTTTCCCTGAGCCCTGTGCTGGGAACACCCTGCCCCATCCTGCCTCCAGGGCCAGGAGCCCAGGCTGCCTCTGCCCCGGGGTTACAGCCCACAGCAGCTGTTTCCTCATGACTTTGCAGTGTGTTCCCTATTGTGAGTGTGTGTCAGTGCTAAATAACTTGGCTTTGTGGGGTCACACGGGGTCAGATCTGAGAGAGCCTTCCCAGGGCCCATCGTTCGGTCCCAGCCCTTGGAACAGCCAGGGATGCTGTGGGGTGGATTTTGGTGCTTTCTGTCCCTTCAACACACAGCTTGGTGTGGGCAAACACCTTGGAAAAACAGTCTGCAGCAACAGGGAAGGCTGGGACATTCAGCCCAGGGCCATGTCGAGGGCCTGGGATGGTTGGAGCCCCCAGCCCAGGGGATTTGTTACCTGCTCAAAGGGAGCCTGCTGCTGTCACTAACATTTGTCTGCTGGGAGGTATCCCTGGAGTTGCAACTAGATTATCTTTAAGGTCCCTTCCAACCCACACCATCCTGGGATTCCATGATTTTCCGATTTATGGTGACCCTTAGCATTGTCCAGAATCAATGCAAAAGCCTAATCAGTCTCAGAATAAGCTAATATTTATCATACACAGCCCTTTATAAAGGCCAAACATTGCAATTTCTTCTGAGGAGGAGAAAATTTCAAAGGTTTCTCACATCAAATACTGCTGATTTTTCTTTTTCTTTTTTCTTATGATCATGATTAAAATTCATTCAACATCCTCTCACAAGGAAAAAAATATATATACATTTGATGGCTTTGTGCTTTCTTCCCCTCCCTCTGTAAAAATAGAAAAGCTTTCAGATGTTGCATGAACAAAGATATGGAAATGTGAGAAGAGGGCAGCATCTGGAGGTTTTCAAACACGAGAACACGGGCTGTACGTTTCTTTTGCTGTTAGAAGAGTGAAAAGCTGTTTCCTGTCATTTCCCATCTTGTCACTTGGAAGGCTGGCATCTTGCAGCTCCTTGCACCAGCTGTTGTTTTTTTCTCCACAGACAGATGGTGCAACCTCTTTGATAATTTTTTTCCATGTTCTGAGGATTTTGCATTTGTACTACCTTTATGTAATGATCATATAACCCTGTCACTCACTTTATCCTGTTAGCAGTGTCATCCCTGCAAGGAGGAGGAGGAGGTGGCAGTGTAAGGAACTTAATCCTCCTCTTGTGTTCTGACATGCTTTGAAAATACACTGTGGAGCTGCAGTTACAAATGTTTCCAGAAGCCTTCTGTACTCCTATCTGAGGGATTCCAGAATATTGGGTGTGATTTTGTAGGATTCCTCTGCCTGTGTGAATTTGATGCAGCTTTATTGTAATTAGAGGGGGTTTTGTCCTCTCCAATGTGTATTTCCACAGAAGTACATTTCTGCTTTGTATTCCTGGAATACAAACCTGGACTGTTACAAGTAATTCAATGCAGCTACATGTGGAAAGAAATGGAAATGGCTTCTAGTATCTCAAAAATGGCTGTACATAATGCTTGTAATTACTTCATTCCCTTTGATTTCCACCTGCTTTGCAGTGTCGGGATGTGGCCCTTCTGATGGTTCTGCATCTCTAAGGATTGAAAGCTTTTGAGGCTTCCTGGACTTAGCTGGAGGTCTGAAGCTGCACATGAGCAGATACCCCACAGCCTTTCCTTCCCCACGATGGCAAAGCAGGCTGGAGTCATCTGGGAGAGGCAAACTGATGATGAGCCCCTGGTGTGGTTTCTTCTCTACAGCAGACTTGGCTGCTCAGTCCCATCCCAGAGAGTTAAACTGTGAGCAAATTAAGCTGTGTCAAAGGTGGAAAGAATTGGTAAAATTAATGAATCCTGAGTATCCAAGCTGCTGGAATGGGCCTGAGTGGGGGTGAGAGATGGGGTGTCTGCACCAGGAGATGGTGCAGGTGTGTTCCAGTCCATTTGAGGGAGAGGATTCTGCCCCTGTGCCCAGGTGAGCCCCCACCTGCAGAGCTGCCCTGGGCCAGCACAGGCAGGAGCTGGAGCTGCTGGAGGAGCCCAGAGGAGGCTCCAGGATGAGCAGAGGGATGGAGCAGCTCTGCTGGGAGGAAAGGCTGGGAGAGATGGGAATGTTTACCTGGAGAGGAGAACCTTTGGGGTCACCTAACTGTGGCCTTGCAGGACCTGAAGGGAACTTAGAGGAAAGATGGAGAGAGACTTTGGACAGGGGATGGAGGGACAGGACACAGGGAATGGCTTCCCACTGCCATTCCATCACTGCCAGAGGGCAGGGATGGATGGGATATTGGGAATAATGCTTCCCTGGAAGGGTGGGCAGGCCCTGGCACAGGTGCCCAGAGCAGCTGTGGGTGCCCCTGGATCCCTGGCAGTGCCCAAGGCCAGGCTGGACAGGACTTGGAGCAGCCTGGGACAGTGGGAGGTGTCCCTGCCATGGCAGGGGTGGGATGGGATGTGTTTTAAGGTCCTTTTAAACCCAACCCATTCTATGATTTTCACCAGTCTAAGTCAGGGATCAAAAGTTTGTTTGTTGCAGAGTACCACAGAAACTTTTTTGAGGAGGGAACAATGCATTAAAATGCATTTTAAATTGGGAATTAAATCCTAACAGGGTAGTTTTGCAGGTGTCAATATACATAACTATTATTAAAGATACAATAGCAGTGGCCTTTTGATTATGAGGTGTGTGATTTGTAGGGTTGAGCCCGTTTTTTTAATGAGTGGTGTTTATTTAATGGTACTTTGGATGTTTCTATATTTCTCTTAGAAAATACTGTTGCAGAGTGAATATGTATTTTTTTTTGGCACTGTGTTGCACATTTATTGGTCCTGTCACCTCCAGAGTAATAGGTGTAATTGGAAGAAGACAGGTAATAATGAGCCACCCTGTTTGCTGTTCTTTGTTTGCCTTTGCAGTGTATTTATCTGTGCTGAAAAGAGCATCCCCATCCCACAGCCAAAAAAACATTTGCTCTGAATTGTTTACTGAGTGCCATGTATAAAAGCGTGGCTGCTGTCACAGAAGTGCCTATAAAAGTGACACCATGGGGCTCACTGTTTATTTTCGTTTTCTCCCTGTCTTGGAGACCTTCTAGAGCACATTTTCTCAGCTCAGCTACCAGTGCTGCAGTCTCCAGCTGTCAGCAGGAAAATCAGAGCTCTGTGAACCCCACAGGGTCAGGTTCATGATGTTATTGGAAAGTTGAGAGCTGGAGCACTCTGAAACATCCCCTTTATTTCCCACCTCTGGACCACTGTGGTGCCTTCATAAGGGCACCCACCGGGCTCCTTCCTTATGTTTTTTTCTTGGATTTTTTTTTCTTGTGATCCAGTCCTCTTTTTCTGGTTTTTTTTTTGTTTTGTTTTGTTTTGTTTTGTTTTGTTTTTTGGGTTTTTTTCACTTGTGCTGAATATGTAATAGGAGAGGCATATTCCAGTCCCAGCCACTTCTGTAAGGACAGCCAGGATGAAAATAGTATCCAGACATGAAATGGAACACAAAAAATTCACTTTGAGCAAATAGAGGATTCCTGCATGTGAGGGGTCTAGATCTCCCTGTTAGGGACCCAATTAGGCCTGTACCACTGTACTAAATCCAATTTCAGTCTCAAAGAAATATGGATCTCTGCTGGCTTGTTTGCTTTGTTCTGTGTCAAATGAACGTGTGTTTGTGTGGGGGTTTTTTGCGTGTTTGTGTGGTTTTTTGCGTGTTTGTTTTTGCGTGTTTGTGTGTTTGTTTTTGAGTGTTTGTATGTTTGTTTTTGTGTGTTTGTGTGTTTGTTTTTGTGTGTTTGTGCATGTGTTTGTGTGTGTGGCAGAGGGGACAAGGAGGACCAGCTCTAAGTGGGGAGGGCACACAGTTATGTGCTCTGGGGGTTGGATCTAGGGGAACATTTATTCCACAGTGGCCAAGGGGGTGCAGTTAAGTACTTTGTCAAGTGGATGTGGGTGGGAAAGTTACAGGAGTGGCTTAGAGATTTGGATGATTTTCTTTTAACTTCCTCCTTTAGTGTAATAAAATTTCATTCCATTAACTAATTTTCCTATTTTTTTCTTCTTTTTTTTTTTCCTTTGCCTCCTTTTTGTTCCACCTTATGTTTTAAGGCTCATGCTCTCCTTCAGTCTCCTTCATCTGTTCAGAATTCCTCCTAGTGCCTGATGAAACAATATTTTCCTTTTCCCCATCTTCTTGCATTTATTAATTTGAAACAGAATTAGAAAAAAATATTCAGCTCACGGATAACTGCTTTTTGGTATTTCTAGACTTTTCTGGTCTGCAAGTTAATCAGTGCTAATGGTTTCCTTGAAGAGGTGTGAACACTGAATTTGAGTGTAATCCTTGTTCATCAATATCCTTGTTTTTTCTGTTTGATCAAAGTCAGGAAATACCGAACTATTCATGCTGTCTGCCACCCCAAGATTTCTAGCCCAGTTTCCCATATCAAGTAGTTAGGGAATATTAAAATTCTGCAGCATTTATTCAAAGGAGCACTCAGAGTTTCTTGCAAGGCACGTAGCACTAGTTAGTTGTGTTATGAATTTAAGAAGAATAAGCTACCCTGGATTTGGCAAATTCATGCTCGATTCTAAAGAAGCACTTAAAAGGATTATTGAAATTTGTCTTGTAAAACCCCCTGAAGATTTTAGCAGCTTGTGTGGGATTTTGGTTAGCATTCCTGGGACTTGGCAGGCTCAGCAGCTGCACAGAAGGTCCTCTAATCCCTCAATAATGGCAAGGTGCACCAAAGGTTCCGGCAGCACCGAGCACCATCAGCACTTTGTGCTGGGAAATTCTCCTCTGCTTTTCTGCCTGACAGCCATCCCTGTCTCGTCTTTCCCTCTAATTTGGGCCACTGCAGCTTCAAGCTGTTACCCTGTGAAGCAGCCTGATGGTTCCCAGAACTCTGTAGCTGAGTAGGAATGACCTTGGAGCTTAAACCCAAGCACAGCCCAGCCTGGGTGGGCAGTGGGCACCATTGGCCATTGTTGTGTTGAAAGTACAGAAGGAAATGCATTTCCTACAGGAGATAAACACAGACCCTGCTTTTGGGAAAGGAGCTTCCAGCAGAGAGCAGATGGCATTCAGTCATGGCTGAGACTGCTTTGGGCAGGGCAGAGCCCGGGCACTGCCCGTTCCTCTGGCTCTTCTCTCTCTGCAACTCTTCAGTGGCCCTGCAATCACCTGCCCACACTGGGCAAACAGCATTTTCTCTGCTAGAGTGCAGTCAACGTTTAATAGGAAGAATACATTGAATAATTTCAGCCTATTCTTTTCCCTTAGCCTGAGTATACACAGAGGGGTTGCAATTTCCTCTTTGTTGCTTGAACTTTCTGTCTTTTAAATAGTTTTTTTTTGGTAATCTGCGAGTTTATCACAAATTTTAAAATTTCACTAGTCATGTTAGCTGTATCATGTAGGACATCTCTGTGATTGTACAGGTATTATACAGCATATGAGAAAGCCCCAGTGAAGCTTATTGCAATTTATTGTGGGTGAAGGGGCTCACGTAGTGCCACAGAGGGAGCCAGGGCAATACCTAAAGACAGGCAGTCCTTGTGCCAAAAATAAATCTGTGCTGTGATTAGCTGTGTGGATGTGATTTCTCAGCAAATGTAAGTCTGTGAAGATGTAAATAATTATTCTTTTAATACTGGGAGCAACTTTGAAATTCACTTTTCTGAAGCCTTTGTGCTGGTAAGATTCAATTGCTCAATTTTATGCGGAAAGCAGGCATGAAGCAGACAGAGGCTGAGCCAGAGCAGCCTTACTGCAATTCCAAGCTGACTACTCATTGCATGGAACTTTGGTTTTTTTTTTATTTTACTTGCTTTCTCTAATGGCTGGGGTACAATGATGGCCATGGCAATCTCCCCATGCCTGCAGCCACAACGAGTCTGATAAATGAGCAGGGATGCAAAGCAGGCTTATGGCAAAGCTACTTGAAAGCCCCTTGCTCTGTCAATGTTATTAATTAAGGGCATTTCTCTTTTCCCACCATGAAGAACAAAGTGTGTCTGTGGAGCTGCATGAACACATTCCATTTCTCATGCTGCTGCATTTTGTTCCTTCCTGCTGAAAACCCAGAGGTGAACGGGTACCTCCCTGATCTAGGGTCTCTCACAGCGGTCGTGGAAACCCCTTCGAGGGTCGGTGAAATATTGACAAGGAATTTGTGAGCATTCCCAAGCCTCTCCCAGAGCATCCAGCTCTCCCATCTCACATGCACACCAGCCACGTGGCCCTGCCGAGGACTCCGCCACCACCCAGGAGCGCATTTAGCAAACAAGGCCCGATGACAATCGCGGTCATTTCAAATTACGGAAAGGGCAGGATTTCCCCAAAGGGACTTATTTTGTGCCATGATTGAATCAAGAAGGGAGGCAGCTGCTGAGACTGGAAAAGGTCACTCAGTCACATCGGTTGATGAAGGAATCAGAGGAGCTGTCACCCCCGCTGCAGCCTGGCCTGCCAAGTGACAGAGCTGTCACCACTGGCATCTGTCACGCTCCAAACGCGGAGCGCGGAGCGGCCCAGGGGCAGAGCAGCGCCGCCATCCTCTGCTGGGATCAATTGTTTGTTCAACAAATGGTGTTAGGAGACTCTGGCTTTCCTCTCCTGCAGCTCGGAGGATCAAGTTAAGCTAAATATTTGAAGCTGTACTAGGCTGGTATTGACAAAACACAGGAGCGCTTGGGCTGCAAGGGAGACGGACGTGATGGGGATCAGGATGTGCCGGGGGCGTTGCAGATCAGGTTCCTCTGATGTATCTTTAATTGAAGGTATTCTGCAGGAAGGTGAGGGAGGTAACAGCAAAGATGGCTCAGCAGGGGTGTTCTGTGAGGGTTCAGGTTGCACTGGCTGCAGGTATCCTAATGTTATATCGGTTGTGGTGGAACAAATCCATTGTAGGTTTAAGGAGCAATTGTTTTCTCCCCTTGGTCTGCTCAGAGGAGATGCTCATGTGATTTTCAGCCATTCCCATGCTTCCCTAAAGAAGAGAAGTTCTTGATAAATTTTGGAAATGACTATTCAGAAAGAAAACTAGATATTATCTGGTCTGCATGTTCCAGTGACTTCCAGTCATATGCTGACCAAATAGCTGTTAAAGTAATTTCTTGTATTGCCTGTGAATGGGGCTTCTCTCAAGATCACACGTGTCCCTGCCAGTCCTGAGAGCTGTAGATCTTTCAACCTAAATGTTTGACTGAGTGGCATTAATGTCTGTCTTAAACTCATTTCTAACTTAGGCAGTGATTTTTCAGAATACAATAATACAGAATTTTCAGAATATAATGGTATAATTTGCCTGTTACTCAATACATACTGACATGTAGAGTCCCATGGTTTGTTTTTGATGAGAATTCACTATGTATCTCCTCTTCCTCTTTGTGGCTACCAGAATCCTGCTTTAGTAGACCCATCTGCCTACACTTATCCTGCATATGTTGCTTTTACACCCCCTGTGTAATCTTCATACTTTTTTGAGTCTGACAAACATATCTTGTTTTTTTGGAATAAATCTCTCCTGAGGAATCCTATCAACTGGGGAAAAAAATCACAGAATGGTTTGGCTTGGAAGGGACTTTAAAACCCATCTGGTTCCCCCCCCTTACCATGGGCAGGGAGACCTTCCACTGTCCCAGCCTGCTCCAAGCCCCGTCCAGCCTGGCCTTGGGCATTTCCAGGGATCCAGGGGCAGCCACAGCTTCTCTGGGCACCCAGGCCAGGGCCTGTCCACCCTCCCAGGGAAGGATTTCTCCCCATTATCCTATCCATCCCTGCCCTCTGGCAGTAGGAAGCCATTCCCCCTTGTCCTGTAGCTCCATCCCTTGTCCAAAGTCTCTCTCCAGCTCTCTCTGAGCCCTTCAGACACTGGAAGGAGCTCTAAGGCCTCCCCAGAGCCTTCTCTTTTCCAGGTTGGACAATCCCACTTCTTTCAGCCTTTCCTTTATAGCAGAGGGGCTCCAGCCCTTGGAGTATCTTTGTGGCCTCCTCTGGACTCGCTCTGGCTGGTCCAGGTCCTTCTTGTGCTGGGGACACCAGAGCTGGGCACAGGACTCCAGGTGGGGTGTCACAATTGCAGGATAGAGGGGGAGAATCCCCACCCTTGGCCTGCTCCTGTGCTGCTTTTGATGCTGTCCAGGCATTTTGAACAAAGTTATGGCATTGGTTTCCCTGCCACAGTGCAGTTACAGTGGGGCAGCGATGCCAAACAACCTCCTCCAGATTCTTTAATCCAGATCCACACTCAGGATTTGGGAACTGACTGTGGTTTATGAAAGGGCAGATTGCAGGAAGCAGTGACACAGAGACAGAACTCTCCCATTTGCTTTGTCAAAACATTTGCTAATTGCAGTGTGATCCCTCAAAACATACTTCTTAGGGAAAAATGATTCTAAATTCAAACCCACACCGACCAGGGAAGAGCAGAGTCCTCTCCAGGATGTAAATTAGATTAATAGTTGAGTGGAATTGATTCTGCTGAGACTAAATTAATCACAGTGCTTAATCACTGTAACCTTTAAACATAGCAGTCCTGACCACAGCTGTGGGGTAGCACATTGTTCTGGCAGACTCCTGACCTTCCCAAGGCACTGGGACTCTCAGGCAGAGCAGTACGAGTGGAGCAGAGTCAAAGCTGCCTCAGCCTGACCTTCACGTTCTTCCACCACTTAGAAAAGGGGAAAAAATTCATTCTTTGTGGATATAAACCGGTGGTGAGCAAATGATAATGTCAGTGTCAGTCAGGACACTGTCTCCTCTGTCTGTGCTGGGATAGAACAGTTCATTATTGAGGGCTGTGAGATGACCCTGGATCCACCTCCACTCACAGTTCTTTACTGGCTCTGGAGAGCGTGTTCTGGACTCAGGCTGAAGGATTAATCTTTTCCTTGTAATCCTGTAGGCTACACAGGCTTCTGTTTGTTCTTTACATTAGCAGAGAGTGTGAGAGTTCTGGCAGAGACGTGTTTGGGCACAGAGGGGACACTGAGAGAGACATACACATGTTCCCCACCAAGACAATTATTGTAGGACACTGAGATCCCCGTGGTAGAATCTCCAGCCCATAGACTGAGGCCTTGTGAAGGCTGACCTAGAACAGACTAGACAGAATTAAAGAATAAAGTAGGGATTTATTAAAAGGCCTCAATAGATCCAGCACAGGAGCCCAGCCAGGGCTACACCCAAGATGAACCAAAATGGTCACAAAATGCATGACCGCTCACGGGGTCTCTCACTTTTATAAGATCTGCTCCATTTGCATCTTGGAGTTCATTGTCCAATTCCAGCTCCAGCCCATGAAGTCCCATATTTCTTGTTTTTCTCTCTTCATTCTGCGTTGTTTGTGCTTTTGGGCCTGAGATCTGGATCATTTGTTCTTGGTCCCCAGCTAGAGAAGGAATTGTTTTGTCTGCCTGCTCTGTGCAGAGAGCTCACCATCCCGTTATGAAGCCCAGACCCACACACTAAAGCAGTACAGAATCTGGAAAATATAAAAGCTAAAACCCGAGGCATCAGATGATCTTGAAAACCAAACGCCAGATAAAAATTATTCATGTAATTTCTCAAGTTAGCCTCCTGCAGATCAGTTTGTACAGATGGTGAAAGCTAATGCACTTGCATAAGGAGAAAAGCAGGGAGGTTTTAAACACAGCCCAGCCTCAGTTTTCAAGGGCTGGAGGGGACTGTCTTTCAGGTGTTTGCTTTGTAGTGTTGATCCCAAGGTCCATCCTCTAATAAATGTGCCAAACCCCTGAGAAGTCCAAAATCACTAGCTTCTCTTGAAACCCAAGGCCTTTTCCTGCAGCTTTCAGCTGCTCCAGCCAGCTCCTGGAGTGCCAGAAGCAGCCTCCCTGTCACGCCATGAGAGATGGGACAGATGGGTTTCCTTTCCACAGTGTGGACAGAGCCTGAAGTTAAAGGGACCAGACAGTGCTGAACCAGCTGTGTTTGAGGTTGATTCTTTTAAAATTGCATTTTTCTTTTACTTTAGAAATATCTGGGGATATTTTGCTGTGGTGCTGTTTAGGAATAACATCTTCTGTGTGGACCTGAGAAGACTTGAGACAAGACCCCACCTGTGGATGTGGTTTGCTGTTGGGATCTGTTCCCTTTTCTCATTAGCCACCAGTCAGATTTGGATCTATGCTCAGCTCTTCCACTCATCTCCCTACATTTCTTCCTTCAGATTCTAACTTGTAATCTGAAGATGACTTTTTTTCTGTCCCCTACCATCCTTTGTATTTTCTCTTTTAATTGTTTATCTTTTGGGGATGTATGGTGCAGCACATGAATAATGGATGAGCAGACTTTTCCACCCAGCAAGGCTTTGGGCTTGATTGATGATGGTCAGACAGTCAGAGCAGCAACTCTCTCTGTAAACAGCAGAGTTATTCTTTAAGGCTATGTCCCATCCCTACATAAGTAATTTACAAAAAAAAAAAAAATCCCCAACGAAGCTTTAGAAACCTGTACTGAGAGGAATTTGTCATTTCTTTTAAAACTCATGCTTGCTGTGATTTATTTTTCTTTTTTAAATAAGGTATCCAAAAATTTCTGCAGCTAAGGGAAAAAAATCCTGTTTGCTGTAATGTATTGTTTCACACACCTACTTTCCATTAATCATGAAGTACCTTTGTGACAAGAAGCTGGGTAAATTGTATGATTCCTTGAAACCATCTTTCTTTGCTATGAATGATTAAAACAGCACATCATCACCCTGAGTTAACTAAGTGTCCCTGCTCTGTTAGAAGCAGAGGGAGAGGCTGAATGCTGACAATTTGCCATTGCACTGCCACAAGAAGTACCTATTTAGGCACTGAAGATGGGTTAAGTGCTGCCAATGTGAGATAAAACAAACAAAACATGACCAGAGTAATTTAAAATGTCTTTGAAAAATACTGCTCTGTCTCTGTGTGTTATTTAGTTATTAATATCCATATTACAGCTGTATCCTCACAGGAAGGAACTGCAAATGTACTGTTAATGGTCACTGGAGTCAGGAAAGTCTGAAATATTCAATGGGAGCATGGTCTGTGAACAGGCTTAGGAATTTGTACACCTGGGTGGGAAAAGCTGGAAAGGATCCCATGGCAGCATGGACTCAGGTACTGAGTTACCAGCTTTGGAGTGTGTTATTTTTGAAGCTGTTTGGTTTTTTTGTCTGTTGAGAGATTTGAAGTTTATCCTTTTCCACAAAGGAATATCCCATGCTTTGATGTCCAGGCTGGCACACACTGGAATTGGTCACTTCAGCACTGGAAATGCCAGGCCCTGCAGCAGGGCTGTGCCACGGGGAAAGGTGGGACTGATGGGGCAGAATTCCCTGCCTGCTCCCAGCCCTGCCCTCCTGCTCCTCGCTGAGCCAAACCTGCCAACCACACTGCCATAGCATCATCCAGAGGAGACTTGCCATGACTGCCAAAATCGAGGTGTGGCAATTCCATTTTCTCCAGGTGGTGCAGAATTCTATGGGGAATTGTGGCTTGCAAACTGAGGCCAAAAGGAGGCACCAGCATGGAGCCTGCTGGTCTCCTCCTTGCCTATGCAGAGCTGCAGTTGGCACCCCTCAGGCACACCTGAGCCTTGTGGGAGGTGTGGACATGGCAGGTGAGGAATTAAACGGTTTGTGGAGATGGCTGAGGAATTTAAGGGTTTGCTCTCTCCCCAGCTGCTTTCTCTCTTGGGTGTCTTTGCACTGCCCCCTGACACGGAGTGCTGACACCTCAAGGAAAGGGGTCACCTTGCAGGTCAGAGTGGATTCAGTCCCTGAATTTATTCTCCTGAGCTCACATCTCGGCTGGATCAACCCAGCCTCCAGCTGTGGTGCTGGTTATGGGGTCTGGGGAGTGCCTGTGACCCATTTCTCTGGCTGTCCCACCCCGAGCAAGGGCTGCTCTGCTCGCTCCTGTGGGGAATTACTTTGATCCATGATCATGCAATTGGCTTCCTCACAGCTTAAGCAAAGTGTCAGAGTAGGGTTTGAAACCGGTTAGGTCTTCCAACAGAGATGATTCTTTTCTCCTGGGTTTAATTATGCACATATATTTCAAACATAAATACATGTATATATGGTTAAACTTTTATTTTGCCATTTCCTGCAGCTGAAATTTATTGTGGATTGAAATACACAGGTTTATCTGCCTGACCTTTTGCTAATTATTAGATTGAGATAAGTGTGTATGTAAGTGACAAATTGCCTTTAATGACATTTAATCTGCACACTGACATTAATGGTGGGTTTAGCAGCCTGGTTATAGTCTTTGTTGCTGAGAGACGAAAAGAGCAAGGACTTTTATCTTAATTTGACCTTATTCAAAAGGTGTTTGTAGTAGTAGTCAATTTCTGATTAACTTAATGACCTGTTTTACATAGAAAGCAGTCAAACATTGATATATGAAAGGGCCTCGAGGTGATAGATTACAGAGGCAGCAGTGACATTGCCAGATTCTCATTCTTAATGGATGGGAGAGAGGGAGGTGAGAAGAGGAACAGCCCCAAACTCTTCTTGCTGATACCACAAGGGAATGTGCCACATTCAGAAAACATGGTTAGAAAAGCATCTGTTGAAGGCTGGGTGCAAAGAGCCAATATTTGACTTTGCTGAATGCCTTTCTGTGCAGCCCAGCCTTGTGAAACACGGAGGTGTAGGACTGCACATGCACTGAATGGAGTGAAAGTGTCTCCACTGGGGATTACTGAGCTGAATCTGTCTGGGAATTACACAGCCCCATATCGAGGTCAGCCGTGGCCTATTTCTGTGACAACAGATCTGCACATCCTGGAGGGCAAACACAGCACAGAGCCCAAGGTGGGCAACTGCAGTCCCTCCCTCTCACTGCCCTGTGGTACATTTTCAGAATGATTTAAGAGGGACTTCAGAGACAAGAGCAGAGGTTATAAACTGCTTTTAGGAAAAGTAAACAGCTAAGCAAATCATTCAGGAACCCATTAAATGGCTAGACAGCTCCTATAAATACAGTCCATAATGCACTTTGGAATGCTCCAGCACCTGCTGGCTCTGATGGACTTTCCTCTGAGAGCTCCTGAAAGTTACGTTTTAATGGTAAAAATTGTTCCTTGCACATCACTGAAAACATGTGAAGATGCAGTTCAGTAGAGAGCTGGAAGGATAATAATGTACCTTAAGTCTGTAAACCAACAAATTAATTTATAGTGTAATGCCATTTTTAAATGCAACAGAAATGCCTTGAAAACTAAACCAAACGGAGTGGCAAATTGACACAAATGTTTAGTGAATTGAGATCAACACTTATTACATCAAGTGACAATGGAAATGCAAACAGAATGCCTTGGCATGTTGTCGTGGAGCCCTTCAGCTGCTGCCTGCCTTGGCAGGAGGTGCTGCCCAGGCAGCAGCCACTGGGCCATCACAGAGCCTCTAAAAGCACCACAGGAGCTGGAGAGCAGTGCTTGGAACTGAAGGCCTCAATTTTGGGTTTCTGGAGTTTGCAGTGTGTCAGCCACATCCAGCTGGAGATGCTCCTGCCTGTCCTGCTGTTTGAACACTGTTAATAAAGGAGTGTTGTGTAATTTCATAAAAACAACCAAACACAAACCAGCTCCAGCAGTGGGACATCCTGGGCTCTGCTGCTGCCTCCAAGGAATGGGACAGGAAAGGGGAGACATTTCCAGCATGGGCTCACACCACAGTTTGGGCATTTGCTGAACTCCATCTTTTACCCAGTTATTCCTTTCCCCCAGAATTGTAAATTCTTTGATAATTCCCTGTGTTCCACTGTGTCAAGGTGAACTTGGGTCATGAGTTAACAATATTCAGAGATGTGGGAAGAGTACTAGCTCATTGTGGGAACAGGACACCAAACAAAGCCCCAGAAAAACATCCCCCAAATGGACAGAGAGCCTCATATGTGTCTTGTATGCTAAAAGGTATTTTATGGCTATGCCTTTTCCAAAGGAATTAAATTTTAAGTTGGTGCTGCCCCATCTGATTTTTGTTCTCTGTTACTGTAAAGGGGAATTTGAATACTGCACCCTAAGTGGATAAATTGTTATTCAAGGACTGTTTTTCCTGTGTTGATGTTCAATTGAGATGTTGACCCTTTTGAGAGCAGGGATAGTGTCTCCAGGCCAGCACCAGTGCAATTGTAATTGTATTTCCTTGTGGGTGCCCCCAGTTGTTCTGGACTGCTGTCCAATCTGATCCAAGAGCAGGATGCCAAAAAAGATCATTTGGATCATTTTGAGTGAGCTTCTGTAGCACTCGGATGCAGGAGTTGATGTAATTAATTCTTGTTTGAGCATATCTTTAAAATAAATAAATCTGGTCTTCACTTTGAATTGCCAGTAATTGAAAACCACTGCAGTCCTTAGGAAGTTGTTCTAGTGGTTAATTACCCTCACAGTTAAAAATTAGCATCCTATTTATAACCCAACTTTTTTTTCTCACTTCTGCTTGCAGCCATTGGGTTTTATCACACCAAGAGAACCCATTCTTTGGGTATTGTTCCATCTCTTCCACAACTTTCATGTCTCCTTTCACTTCCATGTAGATACAACAATGCTACAGGAATATGGTTTTGTTTTCCTTCTTTTTTTTTTGTTTTTGTTTTTGGGTTTTTTTTGTTTTTGTTTTTGGGTTTTTTTTTTTTTTTGCCTGAGGTTGGACTACATTTGAAATGTATTTAAGATTCTTGGGTGAAAATTGCTACAATACGCAGATTTCACAAAGATCCATTAATTATCCATTTTCCCGGTGTGACCTTCTGTACCTCCCAGTGGTGTACACTCAGCAGGGTTTCTTGCATCCTTTTGTCTTCTATTAATATTGATGCTGTTTTCCTAGGACTGACACCTGGGAGAGAAGGAAAATCCCCTGGCTGGTAGCTGAGGGTTGTGTGTGTGCCATTGCCAGCTGGGGAGCCACAGCCTGTCCCCACAGTGGGGTCTGCAGGCACCAGCCAAAAAAGCTCCACTCTGGGGTTTTACCTCCTCCTCAGAAACCTCACAGGCTTCCTAGTTGTGTGTTGCACCATAGCAACAATGGTGTTTGAGAGGGAGGAAGGGTTGCTACACCTTTCACGGGCTCATGCACTGGGATGTTATTTGGTGGCTGGCAATTACAGACTGCTGTGCTATAAACCTGCACTGAAACTGCCCTTCTTGTAAGAGACCAGAACCAGATTCTGTGCCCCAAATGTTTTAAAAAAACACATTTTCATCAGATTTACTCAATCTGTGTTTCAAAAGTGGTGACCTTAGCAAAGGTGTTGTGCTTTTGCAGACATCGATGGTATGTGGGTTCCTTAGTGTTCATGACCTTACATTATCCAGAAATACATTGGCAGATGGACTTGAAAGCATTTGCTCCTTGCTTTCTTCCTACTTAGGAGCTCTATAGACCTCACATAAACTGGTGGGCTGTGAGGATGAGGAGGGCCTGGAGCATCTCTGTGCCCAGCAAAGGCTGAGGGAGCTGGGGCTGCTCAGGCTGGAGAGGAGCCCCAGCCCAGAGGGGCCCTCAGGCCCGGCTGTCCCTGTGTGCAGGGAGGGCAGAGCAGCCCCAGGCTCTGCTCCGGGGCCCAGCAGTGGCACCAGAGCCACGGGCAGGGCCTGAGCCCAGGAGCTGCCCCTGCACAGGAGGCAGAACTTGTGCCCTGGGCAGTGCCAGCCCTGAACAGGCTGCCCAGGGAGGGGCTGGAGTCTCCCTCAGCGGGGATCCTGCAGAGCCCTCTGCACACAATGCTGTGCCCTGTGCTCTGGGATGGCCCTGCCTGAGCAGGGAGGTGGCACCAGGGACCTCCGGGCTGCCTCCCAGCCTGGCCCAGCCTGGGGTTCTGTGGTGAAGCTGTGTGTAAGAAAACCCCAAAGTAGACCCTAAAGCCCTGGTGTCAGCTCCAGATCCGGCTGCAGGCTGAGGTTTGCTGCTGTCCCTGGGGCTGGCCAGGCTCTGGGTCCCCTGTGCAGAGCCACCTGCAGCTGCAGGGGTGTGCCATGGAGAGCTGCAAAGCCTCTGGCAGAAGATGACAATGCCAACTTGAGGGGCTTCTGCTGGTCAGCAGGTGTAGCTATTCAGTTAGATGGACACCTCAGCTTCTGTTTGACTTCGTGTCTGTGTCTGTTGGAACTTGGAAAAGGCTGCAGAGATTTTTTTTTCCTGTGTGTTTTCACTGGTATTTTAAATGAACATGCTTTTCCAGTGTCAGCTCCTGCCACCATTGTCACTTTAGCCTTTTAAAGTACTTTTTCTTGTTGCAATCTTCCTGATAAAAGTGTCTGTTGAAAAGAGGAATTACCAGAATATTCATGTTTTGAAGGTGCATGTTGGACTTCTCTTGGCAGTGACAGTTGAAACGTTACTGCAGTCAGAAAACACAGACGTGTGGTCCAACTGATATGTAGGCTTGGGATTTTACTCTTTGCCTGTTGGTATTTAATTTGTTTTACTGACAGAGGAGGATTTGCAGCACCTGCTGCCAGGCCCTGAGCCACAGCCAGTGACCGTTTTGGTTCCTGGTCCTTGTTATGGCAGTAGAGTCAAAAGCTGGTGTTCAGCACCCAGTGCTCACACAGCCTTGGGGTAGGTGGGGGATTTCTCTAGGTTGGCTGGGAGTCTGTGGCCAAAATCTACTTTGGTGAGCACTGTTTGATGTGTGCTTTAAATTCCTGTTTAAGCCTTGAAAATGTAGCTGTGAAACCCACAAAGCCCTGCCCGCTGATGATAGAGCCAATCTTGTGTGAAATCATTTATTATAAAGTTCCTGGGTCTTTTTTTTCTCCATTTGCCTTAGTTTCCCCACCCATGAAATAAAAATACCAACCTTCCCTTTCTTCCAGGCTTTCTTATCTGTGCTAATACAAAGCTGCTCGGGGATGCTTTTGTGCTGTATGTCTTCACAGTGCTGAGCAGAGGGGGGCTGTCAGTCTCAGCTGGGGGCCTGTATTACTACTCATTCTGTAGTCATACAAATAGTGGATAATATAATAATGATGCAGAAAAGAAAGTAAATGCTCTTTATATGGAATAATTGAATATCGCTGTGACGTTGAACAATGAGTCTTAAAAGGATGGGGGGAAGTCATGCTTTTTTCTTCCTTAATTACAGTTGAACTCAAATTACTATATTTAGTTATTTCTAAAGCTGCATTGTATTTTTCTGTGTCTGAAAGAACACAATGATTTGGATACGCATGCATTTTCCTCTCCAGATGTCCTATTGCCTCTTGAATGTGGTTTTATATCTTCATATCTCCAATAATGGAAGCTTGGATTTCTGCTCCAGTAGTGTGCCAATTATGCAGGTCAATATTAAAGGAATATTATAAATGGTCTCTGTAGGCTTAGAATAGCTTTATCTCACTCTTGCCAGTACTTTGTATGTGGATAACTGTCTTAGCTTCCTTGCCTTTGTGTTTTATTTGGATTAATGGGTAACCTAGATATTTTCAAGTGCCTGTAATGCAGTTCTTTCTGTAGGAGACTGGAGAAGTTCTTGTTCTCTAGGATTGAATTCCCTGGTAAATTTGCAGTGGTGGTGCTTTTTGCACCCTTCTGGGCAAGGGAAGGGTTCAGCGTTGAAGGGAGCCCAGTGTCCTGGGGTGCAGCGTGAGGTTCATGCTGGCAGCTCCTGCAGGAAAGGCAAGGTGTGGAATCATCCAGCAGCTCCCTCTCCTTGTCTGAGCTGGAGAATTCCTTGATTTCCTGCTGTTTGCACACGGGTTTAGCTCTGTGGCAGTGTCAGTGAGGGGCTGTGCTGCCCCCACGCCACCCTGTGCTGTGCTGGCCCTGGCATCCCCGCTGTGCCCAAGCTCTGTGCTTGGTGCCATGCTCAGGCTGAGCAGCCACTTGTCACAGAGTCACATGCACGACTTCAGAAAGCAAAGCACTTTTTGACCTTTTAAAATTAGATTTTATTTTTTTTTTTTAAATTCAGACATGTTTTGGTGACTGTGGGGCTTTTCACCAGCTCTTCCTGGTGACTGAAGGCCGGTGTGCCCAGCACAGGTTCCACTTCTCACTGCCTAAAGGGGAGCTTTGGCTCTGGCTTGGCAAACAAGATTGTGAGCAACGATCCTTACTTTTAAAAATATAATAAATATATTAAAACCTTATCAAAAATACCATAGAAGACTGCATAGAGAACATAATCACGGTGCTGTGGGCAGAAGATCTTCCCCACCGTGTGCTCACCCACACAATGGAGGTTTCACCTTTTAACCCTTTACCCCTCCCAGAGTTCTGTCCATGGACTCCTCCTTCCCTGTCCAGTGCTGGGATCACTTCTGACATCCTGACTGGGGCTCAGCTGTTGCCATGGGAACGAGCCCCCCTCCCAAATGTCCCAAACCCAGAGCACCTCTGATAACAGCACAAGGGGTGTAAAACACAACTATAAATCTATAAAACTTCCCTTAACATATATACATGATATTTGCCTTTTAATTGTGACAGTCAACCTTCCTATTACTCACCTATCACAAGGTGCTCAGGCTTCTTCCCTGCCTGCCTACCCCAACCTCCTTCACTTTATATCCCTACCCCAAGTTCCCTGTCTGCCAAGCCCGTGTGATATTTCTCTACTTCAAAGCAGAGTAACACAATGTAATGTTGGCAATATATTTTAAGATCCTTGCTAACCAGCTTGTCTCACTGAGCTGAGGAGTTTAATAAGCTGTAAGACATGTTTTTGTCTTGCCAGCCTCTGTCTTCCCAAAGCAAACTATATTCATATCAAAGAGTAGCTGATGTTAAGGGTTATGTACATGAGAGCACCCTTCATGGGAGGCATGTAACAGTGATAACAGTAGACACAAAGACGCCTGAATAGGGGGAACTCCTCTACACACATCTTCACTCTTATGTGCATTTCAATTTACACGACATCAAATTGGATTAGAGTCTGTTAATTCAATTAATGACTACATTGAAAGTTTGCCTTTGCTCATAGTGAAAACAGGAGGGCAGCTCCTAATAGCCTATGGATTTAATGACTGCAACTTTGAAGAGTGTTAAGCTAAAGTGAAGTTCAGAATGGCTTGTTAACTGGGTTTATTAGCTGTTGACCTTCCCTTTCAGCATAATAGTAGCAGCCAGACTGAAGAAAGCATTAAACTCCTCATTAGCATTTATCTAAAGATAGGCTGCTGCCCATTCCACAGTAAATTAGCTCAATCAGCCATAAAGAGCCTGAGAAACATTTTCTCACATACTTTTAATTCTCTTTCTTGCTCCCATCTCTCCCCTGCCCCCCTCCTTTTTTTTTTTTTTTAAGTCAGTTGAGTTCATTTTATCCAGCTTATTGAGACTGAAGCCTCAGGACAGTTGCATTTAAAGTGTTTCTACATGCTTATATAATTATAGACTTTCTCCTGTAGACAGAGGCATGGGAGTGGAAGCACAGGCTTTCAGGGATGTCATTGGCTTAGTCTTTTGCAGAGATTACAGATGTCTTGCTTGATTTCCAAGCTGATGAAATGCCCTGGGTTGGCTCAGCTGCAGACAAAGAAGTTTTGATACCTGCCCTCCCTCGCTGCTTGCATGGCTTTAAAGAGAGGAAAAGAGACTGGGAAGTGTCAAACCTGGTTTAGATTTGTCACATCCAATGGTGAAAGGATTTATGCCTTTAGTGTGGTGGGCTTTGTTTGATGTAAATAATTTCTGTAAAATGGATTGTGATCTTCCGTACATCGATGGCTGAGAAGGCTCTGAGAGCCAGCCTCTATCCTGCCCACAGATCTGAGGCCCAGTTTGTGAAGAATAATTTTTGACAAACCTATATAACCCCATGCATTTCAATTGCTTTCTGGGTCCTTTTATTGTTCTATCTATTCAATCTGAAAAGAATCAATGTCAACCCCAGCTCCAGAATACTTTGCTTATTCAGATGAGATAAGCCTTGTTTGTTTACAGTTCAGAATGTATTTACAGCTTTTGCTGCATCGAATCTCATATTCCCTTTCAAAGGTTATCAATGAACATTAATATAGGTCACTGGAATAAAAACATTAATAAATAGATAGCATTTTTCTACTTTTTCAATACATTGGAGAACAAAAAAAAAAACAAACAAAGAAGAGAAAGAAATTAAGATACTCTAAAAAAGAACACCAACCCAGTTTTAAAAGGAGCCAAGGAAACCAGTGGCAGTTTAATTGCCAGTAGTATCTCACTTGGTCCCGGTTGCTTTACAGCAATTTAGTGGTTCTTCTTCAGCATTTCATGAGAGTTCCTCTCATATTTTTAGTTCTTTTATATGAAGTATTACATAAACTTCTTTTACAAGATGGTTTTCCTCAAAGCTTTAAAACAGGTTGTAAGATAAAAGCAAAAAAGCAATCTTGGTGCAGAGGGAGGAGGAGGGAGATGGAAGGATGAGATGAAGGAGGGGGAAAATTCCCAGGTAACAACTGACAGAGTAGGAGGAAATGGTCTCAAGTTGAGCCAGGGAAGGTTGAGGTTGGACATTAGGGAAAATGTCTTAAAGGAATGGGCTGTCCAGCCTTGGCACAGGTGCCCAGGGCAGTGGTGGAGTCCCCACCCCTGGAGGGATTTAACAGATGTGTGGGTGGCACTGGGGACCTGTGGCCATGGCAGTGCTGGGGGAGTGGTTGGACTCGCGGATCTTGGAGGGCTTTCCCGACCTTAATGACTCTCTGGTAGTGTGAACTTGTCCTCCTGGGACAGTCAGCACTGCCTGTGGTGTCCTGGGGCTGTGCCTTTCCCCGCGGTGTTTCCCTAGGTTCTCCTTTGCCCTTAGGTTACTGTGTTGTTCTGAGCCCAGCTCCTGCTAGAGCAGCAGTTCACCAAATCTCTCAGTCCCCCTCCCCTCCTGTCAGAACCTGTTTTATTTATAAAACTTCCATAGGAATTTTGTTTAAAGTCTTCTTATTAAATTTCTATTTACACTTAACAGCTCTCTGCTTCCAGTCACCTTGTCTTTAGATTTTCCAAACCAGTAATTATTCAGGATTTTATGTCTGATGTAATGCTTCTCTTGCAGGAATAATCAGAAGCCGAAAGTTTGACAGGCTCAACATAAACAGTTAAACATACACTCAGGCTCTAAAATTTAAGAGCTTGATTTTTATAAGTGTGGATCCAGGCCTAGCAAAGTACTTAAGCATGTGCTTAATCTTAAGCCCCTGGGCAGCTCCATTAACTGCAACAAACCTCTCCCTGTATTTAAAGTTAAGCTTGTCCTGAAGGATTCTGCTGAACTGGAGCAGGAATACTTGGCATCTTGAAGGATAAAGCCATAAAACCAGCCCAGTTTATTAAGGCAGCTCAGCTTCTTCAGCTGTCATTAGTTTAAGAGGATTTTGGAACTCAGTGGTTTTCTTTGCTTCTGGGGACCCACTGTGTTGGCTGCAGCTGTAAAGGTATTCCAGCTGTACTCAGGGAACCTACATTTTGTTATATACTTCAGGAAAAGTTACTTTAAATAAAATGGTGGAGGATTTTCACCTAAATGTCTTAAGTGCTAGAAACTTGAAGAATTTTCTTCCCTTAGAGTAGAAACCTGCATTTTTCTTTTTATTTGTGAACATCGGATCTGGTAACATCTGGAACATCATGATCTGGTAACAGCTTTGAAATTTGTAACCCAAGAGGGGCATTTTGTTGTTTGTGGATTTTTTTGGCACTTGTTTTGCCTATAATACATCTTGTGTTGTGAGTTCAGTTAATTAAAAATAAAAAAAAAGTTGTGCTGATGGGGAGGAAATAGATGAAAATCTATGTTAGAGGTACAAAAGCCTCATGGGTTTAATAGGATTATATCTGACACCTGATAGAGATGGGCACCATATAGAGAGCTGCGGCTCAGCTCTGAGCACTTTTACTTGTGCTGCCCGAGCTTCTGGGACGAGGGATGGAGAGGGGCCAGAGGGTCGGGGCAGGACAGGACCCCTCGGAGTCTCTCTGAGCCCTGGTGGGGTGAATCTGCTGGGTGAGGGCAATGCCTGCAAGCACCAGGATCATTTATTTGGTGTGTAGCTCCGCCAGGGCAGCTGCGATTGTGCCGCTGTGAAGTGACTCCCCAACAACTGCGGAGCATTGCAGCCGCATGCCGGGCACGGGCTGCTGCGGGGAGGGGTGACCGGGACAGAAGGGCTGGGGACAGCTGGCACGGCAGTGAGCCCCTGGGTGGGAGCTGCGCTGCCTGCACACGGGCGTTTTTCCTGGGGCTGAAGGGGAATTTGGGATCGGGGAAAAGCTGGTCGGTAGCACCATCTGCAGGCTGCGAACCAGGGCGGGCGCCGCTCGCCGCGCTCCGCTCCGGCTCTCGCAGGAAACCGGGGACAAAAGGCACCCGGAGAAAGGCAGGAGCGGGAAGGGCTGTGCCGGAGCCGGCGGCGGTGGCCGGGCATTGTCCGGGCATTGTCCGGGCATTGTGCGGGCATTGTCCGGGCATTGTCGGGCATTGTCCGGCATTGTCGGGCGTGCTCCCACACCCCGTGCCCAGCCGGGACGGGACCCGGCGGCTGCTGCCGGGCGCAGGTGGCAGCGCGGTGACAACGCCGCTGTGCCCGGCAGCGGAGCCTGGACCTTGTTACTGAGCGCGTCCCTCTGCCCTGAGCCCCTTTGCTGTCCCAAATGGCTGGCTTTGCTCTGAGCTCTGCTTTGCTCCAGGCTTCTCCCCTGCGAGCTGTGGAAACCCTCTGAAGTTCAAACCTTGCTCTTCAAGTCTTCCTTCAGGAGGCGGCCTCTGAGGTATCACCCTGTGAGCTGGAGTAAACGACACCAGGAGCAGGCTGCGGTCAGGAGGTGAAGCTGCAGGGCTTTGCCCATCCCCGCCGTGCTCCAGCGAGGCTGGTGGCAGCTCCGGGCGCATCAGGGCAGCGCTTGGTGCCTCCGCAGCATCCTCGTGCAGGGCACGGCGCATCCCAGAGCCCCTGGCCTGCAGGGAATGTGGGTGCAGCCGCTGGAGACAGCTCAGAGGGAGCAGTAACCCCACCTGAACCTCGGGCCTCTCTCTCTGACTCGCTGGTAGCCTTTCCCCTGCCCCAGCTCGGTGCCCGCTCCGGCGCCGCCGCTGCCCGGCCGCTCGCTCGCCCGGCCCGAGGTTGCTCCAGCTCTCTGCAGCAGATGGCACTCTTTAGTTCTGTTTCAAACCCTCTCCTTCTGGAAGTTTCTCTGGGAGAATCTGTTTTAAAGGGGCCCCAGCACTTTGGCAGCCCTATTCTCCATGAGGCCTCAAGAAAGCTTGTAAAGGCTGCTGGCTCTGGAGGGAGGCGGCGGTGGCGGGCAGGCCCTGCCAGGCCCCAGTGCCATGTTGGCTGCACTTCTGCACAAATTCAACTCATTTTGTCCCTCTGCTCCTGGATCAGTAACATCAACCCCTCCAGGAAGCCCCCTTGGCACCCAGTTCCTCTAGTATAGGTCTGGTTTCTTTAATCCACAGTGGACAAGGGGAACCCCTCTGTGTTCTTGACCCACCTTTATCTTGTTGCTCCCATCCCACCTTGTGTATCAGACCCATAGTAGTGTCACAATTACCTGGGAGAATTAGAAGGTGATGGAAGGGAGAAAAATAGTAGCTACAACCTAAATGAGCCATCACTTAAGGCTGTGGCATTGGCTGTAGTTTATCTGCATGAATAAGGCTTGTATTTAAACTGCATAAGAGCCTCGAGAGCATGGGAAGATGTGAGTCCTGTCACACACACTGCAGGGACACTTGGTGCATCGCCATCCTCCCAGCCCCTCTCCCTGAGAGCCTGATGGCCAGAACTGTGGGGCAGATTGCACAAGAGCCTCACTGAGCTGGGCTGCCCTGGATGGGGGACAGCAAAATGTGTCAGTCAGAAACTTGGCTGGAGTGCCTGCTGAGCAGAGCAAAGTGAACTGGTGGCAGAGAGGACTGGGAAGGCTGGGCTGCTGGACAAGGAGGGATTGCTGGTGTTCTTTTGGCTTTGTACACTGAGATGATGTCTCTGACCTTGACACCAACACCAGCTTTGTGACAAACCTCAGTAAAATAGTTGGTTACAGCCTGGTGCTAAAAACACCAAGGTGAGGTTTGATTCCTGCATGGGCCATTGACTGAAGAGTTGGACTTGATGATCCTTGTGGGTTCCTTCCAGCTCAGAGTATTCTATGATGAGAAGAATGTTGTATGGAATGCAGGTACCATCCCTGGGACTGGGAAAATGTGCTTCATCCCATGTGATACACTGAGCTGTGGCTCCTTGGGCAGTCTTTCTGCCCTGTGTATAATTTTAGAGGTCACCACTTCCAGGAAACCAAAATTTTGCATTGAAAATCAGATAAATCTGTGTTTGCACATGTTTACAGAGGTTATTTTAGGGAAGATCAAATTTTCCCAGCCATTACTTTATGTATCTGCCTATAGGAAGAAGAGTTTGACTGATTTCGTTGGTTTGGGCTATTTATTTATATATATGTTTGGCTTTTATTTTTGTCCCCTCTTAGATGGGTTGCTCTGTTGGTTTTCACTAATTACAGCATGGGTGCTGTTCTGAACAGAAACTGCTGTCCATGGAAGTACACTACGAGATGTCTCTGCTCCATAAATCAGTATCAGGATTTTATTAGACTGTTTATGTAACCTTAGTTTATGTGCTATAATTCTTTGCTATGTTGCCTTGAGTAATTCCCAAAGAGAATGTTTGTTCTTCTTGCTTATAAATTCTTTAGTGTGGGAGCTTTGCTTAGGACTTCTCTGCCCTCCATCACTTTCCCTTTCCTCTTTTTTGGGTAACACTTGGTAGCATTATAAATTCCAGTCATAAAAACCTAACTTGTATTAGTTACTCACACATAATGAGCTATAAGTGTCTTGAAAATGGGAAGGAATAGCTTTGTAGTTAACCTGATCATTTTGATTTTCTTTTTAATGCACTTGAAGAAACTTTGGAAGTACCTAATCCCTCAAACTTTGGTGTAGTTCTTGCATGGAAGGTGTCCTCCTCTTTGGAGACGTTTGAGTGGATATGTTTAGTTTTGGTCAGATCACATCTCATAAGATAATTAGTAATAACTGAATAAAATAAAAATCTGGTGATTGGAGGGGGTGCAAAGCACAAGGTGGAGCACAGGTTTTCCACACAAGGTCTCTGCAAGCAATACATCTGCCAGTAACTTCTGAAGGCAGCAGGACTGCTTTAGGGGCTTTTGCTGACATGTGTTCCATCAGTTTATAAAACCATAGCCTCAAACATCTGATAAAAATCAAGTGTACTTCTCTTCTGAAGTCATTGCATGGCCACATGCAGAGTGTTTTGACATAAATCCACAGGGCTGCAGTGGAAATGGCTCCATCGGGGTGGGGGGAGGCTGGAGCCATCTCCCCTGCTGCCAGTGCTCCAGCACACACTGCCTGGGATGGTTCCACACCTTCCATCCCTGGGCTGCTGCAGAGGCTCCTGTGGGGCTCTGAGCTGGGGGAGCCCCGTGCTGAGCCCTGCCCATGGGGGCTGAGGCTGTGCCCCACATGGTGCCCCATGTTCTGTCCAGTTCACATCAGCTTGGGGGAAACATCAGCTTTTTCCTTACCAACATTTCTGGTGAACCAACAGGTCTACTGGATTATAAATCCTTCGAGATTTTTAAATATGATGTTTTCTTCCATACAACAGAAATAATTAGCATCCTTATTTCTTTGTGTTACGGACTAGCACATGGGTGTTGTCTCAGGGTTACATGGCTAAACCACCTCTACCCCACATATGACCCTATTATTGAATGTTATTTCCTTTACTGTGTCTGCCTCTGTCTTCAGTCACTGCCCCAGTCTGCCTCTCCTCTTTCTTGCCTTCTTTCATCCTCCCACAAATACCCTTATTTTTGTGCATAGGCACATCTGCTAGAGGCAGCAAATTCCCACTGTGGTGCCTCTCTGCATTATGGGCTATAACTTGCTCTTGGTCTCCTTTTTTGTTTTTTTCCTGTGACCAGTTTGACCACGTGTAACCAAAGGTACCTGAGGCAGGGGGGACAGTGCATGTCTTTGTGATGCTGCTGCCCCCACGCTGAACCAGCCCCGGTGCAGAAGTGGCAGTCCTTCAAGAGCCATCAGGGCTTACAGGAGTCTGTAACACATTTTAGGACAGCCTGCTTTCTCTCTCTCTTCTCTCCCCCCACCTCTGTAAACATATGAAAGAAACATGAGAGAGCATTAAACCACAGAAGACAAATCATGGTCAGAATAAATATACTGTTTGCTAGCAAACTTAAAAATACGCTTGTGGATTCTAATAGCTGTAGGCAAGAGTTGGATATTTATTGCAACCATGGCTTACTGTGGTTTATTATGTTTATAAAACAGTTTAATACTACTTTTCTTTTAAAATGAGTTTTTAATTTAGAATAATTTTTTAGGATTTGTTTCCAGAGTACAGATGGCTGATCGCTGCGGGGGTGCAGGGTGAGAGGGAGAAATGTGCTTGTGGGTGTGTTTTAAAAGCGCTCCCAGATGGAGTGTATTGAATGAAATTTAAACCATTGCCCTGTGAACTACAAGTGTGATAAATATAATCAGTCAATCCCCAGAAGCACGGCGGAGGGGGAGCAGATTGATGGGCACGTGGTGGGGAGGGAGGTGTGGGTCAGGCAGCCTGGCCGCCCGTGCCGGGCCACGGCAGCAGCTCCAGCACGGACTTCTCCCATGGAGGGCTCCTGATCTGCACCAGCGTGCTGACAGCATCCCCCACCTCCTCTTCCACCCCTCCAGTCCCTCAGTTCTTCACAGCACACTGAAAAAAGGGAAAATTCATGCCAAAAAGAAAGTCTGGCTGCTGGGAGTAGTGAGCTCTTGAAGCATTTTTCATTTACTCAGTCTTAATTACTTTCTATGTGTAAGAGTTTACAGCTATCACTGTTCTCTTCCAGAGGTTAGCGTAGTCCAGTCTTTTAAAGCCCATAGATTTCCTTAGAAGGATTTGTTTGTACAGCTTCTTTCCGTGCTTAAGGCAAGTAAGCCACACTGAATAAACTGCACAGACTTTTTTGGACAACACAACAGAACAGGTGAAGGAAATGGAGTGAATTTTAATTACTCCAAATTGCTCTCTCTAGGCTCTGGGAAACAATTTTCAGCTAAAAATGATCGATAGGCCTTTTGTTGGTTTGGTTGAGGTGTAGTGTGGGAAAGGGTGTCTGTGTCCTGATGTGCAGATGAACAATGCAGCATTCCCCCTCTGCTGGACTGTGGAAGAGGGTGTAAGATGGACATTCACAATTGTTTCTCTCATTGCAAACACGTAGCAGCTCAGCCTCCTTGGCTTCCTTCCTGCCAACTTCCATCAAAAATAAAGTCATCTCTGCCCTGGCCGAGATAAATGTCTGGCCAGCTCATTTTCCAAAAGGATGTGCTTTGAGCAGGGCTTATTAGAAGGGTGACAGTTTGTTTTTTCCTGGCCAATACAAATTTAAGGCCATGTCCACACTTGCAAAATCTGGCATGTTTTCTCTCACGTTGTTCTTCCACCATGCTTTCATCATGCCTAATGTCTGGATATAAAACTGCCAGATAGTCTTCCAGACTTCCACACTGCCATTTGGATTAGATGTGCTCCAAGCAGGGCTTGCTGGTGCTCTCTTGCACACTGTCAGCATGGACAGAAATCACTGGCATGGTGGCTGTGGCCAGACAGCCACTCCTGCTGCTGCACTGGGTTGTCCACAGCTGCCCGGTTCTGGTGCTCCCTGCCCAGTTCTGCTGCTCCCTGCCCGGTTCTGGTGCTCCCTGCCTGTCTCTGGTGCTCCCTGCCAGGTTCTGGTGCTCTTTGCCCAATTCTGCTGCTCCCTGCCCAGTTCTGCTGCTTCCTGCCCATCTCCAGCTCTCCCTGCCAAATTCTGTTCTTCCCTGCCCTGTTCTGAACCTCCCTTCCCAATTCTGCTGCTCCCTGCCCAGTTCTGCTGCTCTCTGCCCATCTCCAGCTCTCCCTGCCCGGTTCCTGTGCCCGGTGGGTGGTTTGCCTGGCAGGCAGTGCCTGTGCACACACCGTGGAGCTCATTTGTGAATGTCTTTCCTGCGGCTGCCTTTGTGCTGCCCCAGCACTAGGGTGTTTGGGGAAGGCTCGCTCGGAGCAGCCTGTGCCAGCTGGCCAGGGCCGTGTGTGGCCACCGGTGCTGCTCCACAGGGCTGGGACACAATGCCAAGCCTGCTCTGTCATTTTCATCACTGGAAACATTTTCAGCTGACACTGCTGAGAGGCTATGAGAGATGTGAAGTCCGATGCAGTAAGGACGTGCAGCAGTACTGGTGGCTCTGCTCAGAGTTAAAATGGACTTTATCGATGATCTTTGAAAATCTCAGCAGATCAGGGTGAGGGACAAGAGGAGGATATCTTTGGGATTGGGCTTTGAACAGTTGGTCTAGTGGAAGGTGTCCCTGCCTATAGCAGGGGGTTGAAGGTAGATGGCTTTAAAGTCCCTTTCAACCCAAAACATCTTATGATTCTCTGTAGTTTTCCACATTGCTGGACAACTTTGAGCTTAGATGCAGGATGTTTCCTGGGTGTCATTATTTGTTTGAAAAGATTCAGCCAACAGGGGTACAACAGAAAGGGACCTGGGGGTTCTGGTTGATGGCCAGTGGGATGTGAGCCAGCAGAGCCCTGCAGCCAGCAGGGACATCCCTATCCTGGGGCTCCAGGCCCAGCAGCGCCGGCCGGGCCATGAGGGGATTGTCCTGCTCTGCTCTGGGCTGAGGCAGTTTGGGCTCCACAGTGTGAAAAGGACATCAAACCATTAGAGAGCATCCAAAGGAGGCCACAAGGATGGGGAAGGGTCTGGAAGGGAAGCCCTGTGTGGGGCAGCTGAGGGCACTGGAATGTTCAGCTGGAGGAGACTGAGGTCAGACCTCATTGTGGTCTTCAACAGCCTCAGGAGGGGCAGCACAGGGCAGGTACAGAGCTCCTCACTCTCATGACAGGGATGGGGCCACGGAACAGCCAGAGCTGGGCCAGGGCAGGTTAAGGTTGGGTGTCAGGGAAAGGCTCTTCCCCCAGAGGGTGCTGGGCACTGCCCAGGCTCCCCAGGGAATGGGCACGGCCCCGAGGCTGCCAGAGCTCCAGGAGTGTTTGGATAATGCTTGCAGGCACAGGGTGTGACTCTGGTGATATCCTGTGCAGGGCCAGGGGCTGGACTCCATGATCCTTGAGTGTCCCTTCCAGCTCAGGGCATTCCGTGATTCTGTGGGGGCAGTTAGCAAATGGCTTCTGTTTCAAGTATGTTTATTGTTGCTGATGAGTAGAAACACAGTCTCCAAGCCTAGAAAGTAGTTTTCCATGTTGACACAGAGCTGTCATTTGGATTTGTGTGTCACATGAAGACCAGGGTGCTCAGGTGACAGAGAGCATCATCCTTGTGGAGTAACATGGTTAATAAGTCTAATTTGACTGTAGGGCAGCAGTTTCCTGCACCAAATGCTGTTTTTCACCAGCTTTGTCAGTTCCTGGTGTCTGCTAACTCCTGTGTATCTGATGCCTGGTACAGTCACATCAGGCAGGAGTGAAGAAGCTGTTCTTTAATTACATGGAGGTTTGCTTTGTGGAGAAACAAACCTGCCCTCCAGATAAACATAATCCTTGCAATAATAATGGATTTAAACCTGTACAGACCTATAAGCAAACTTTGTAAATAAGCTGAAGATAGGACTACAATTAGAAGGAGACATTCTTAGAACTTTATAAAGAATGTTTGGTCATACATAAATTAAAAGTGGAATTTAGCATATTTAACAAGTAAAATTGTCTTGTAAGACATGCAATGCAAAACGAATAAACTTGCTGTAACTTGACAGTTTAAGCATGCCTTTGGGTTATTTTGGGCTCTAGACAGTTTGTGCATAGAATCTCTGGATTATTATTAGCACTATTAGAAGTTTCTGTTGGAGCATTCCTGAGTTGACTCAGTTTTGGTGGGGTAAGAAAGCAGTCAGCCCAGCTGTTCATATTCCATGTAAAAGAATTGCTCACTGCATTTCTCCTCTCTTTCCAAAGGAAGTGTAGATTTTGCTAACCAGTGGTGAAAATTCAGGCTATGATATTTGTAGCCCTGTAGACAATCAAACCAAAGCACAGGATGGCTACAGATTTTATCCATAAAACAAGTCCTGGAGGCTTAGCTCAGAACTCTAAACCTGATTCTAATTTGTTTTATGAGTCTCAGTTTTTCCCATGTGTAAAATGGAGATCTCTGGTGAGGGCAGCTTTGATCAAGCCAGCATCTTTAAGAGTTCTGTTCCCGGGCTCTGCATCAAACCATTCCCATGCTCCTGAGCCTGAGGATGCAGCTCCACTCCCCTCCTGCCTCAGATGCAAACAGCAGGATCTCTAATCTGCCAACAGGTAGTTCTTGGGAAAGCAGAGCTGCCATGTGGAGAACAAGAAGTCCATGTGTTCTCATAGTAGTGGAAGCCTCAGCTGCTTGGTCAGCCTTTTGCTTGGTCCTTCTCTGCGTTGCCTCTTTGGATACAAATCCTGGTCCCTGTGCTCCCTGCCTCTCTTAGCTTTCCTGAACCTGATGTAATACACTTTTCCCCCTCTTTTACCAAGGTCTTTTGATTTGTCTTCATTTTGTTTTAAACTCTGAAACACTGGTAATGCAATTGTAGGGCTAAATAAACACTGTATTATGTTTGGGGATATTACTTTCAGGAAAAATGGTCCAGTGCACAAATTGATAGTGGAGTGTATTGCACTTAAGAAAGATAGACTGTGCACTTACTGCTTGCTAGAGAAAACACTGCAGGGATTTCTGGTTCTATTTCTTTTTCTTTTTTTAAGTTCAGATTTGTAGTCATCTATTTTTAGAGTATGAGTTTGGTGTATAAAATCTCAATGTCCATGGAAGCATTGCATTCTGAAAAGCATATGTTGTCATCTCAGTCATTTTCCAGGGCACTTCCTGTAGGAAATCCTCGAGGAACCTAAAGCAATCCCATCTCCTTTTGGTTTGGGTTTTTTTTTTTGTTGTTGTTGTTTTTGTTTTTTTTTTTGTAAAGGTTATGGTATGACTTTTTAGGAAAAAAACCACAACTGGTTTCTTTTCATCTCAGTACCAAGGAAAATGAATAGTAAGGGTTTTCACTGGCTGCTTTTTATCTTGTCTGTAAAGGGGGATCAGTAACAAAAGGAAGACAGCGCCTGCTTTCCATTCTACCACCCTTGTTTCTCCCTCCTAACTTTTTTCCTTTTTTAGCTGGGTCCTCGTCTGCCTTTTGATTCCAAGGGCCTTGGGAGCACGTGCTGTGCTTCCCTGAGTGTCTGCAAGGCAACACAGTATTGTGAGTGCTGCCACAGAGAAGCAAGTGACACAAAACAAACCCAAGGAAGGGCTCACGTTCCGTACTGTGTCACACAGGTCCTCACCTGTCACCCCACTCCACTGCCCCCTCAGGGGGCACTTTGAAGAAGATGTGAAGAGAGGGGACAGGTAATGAGAGGGATCTAAAGACACACAGCTATGGAGGTAATAGTTCTCTGGGAGCTGTACCTGGGAAGATAATACATCCAAGATTTCTACTTCTTTAAGCTTAAGTCTGTACTGCTTGATCAAGGGCTGGATGTGTTATTTGAAGTAGTAGCAGGCTCATAAATCTCCATTTTCTGGTTGCTTTAGGGATGCATACTTAGCTGGTGTAACACCTGGGTAGTGTAAAAGCTGTACAGCACTGCTGGGATTGCACTCCCCAGAGGAAATACTGAGCTGTGGGTGAAACCAAAGGAATGTTTCTTACCCCTGCATGTGGTATTCCAAGCTCCCAGTGCTCCTTTCCTCTTTCAAGTGACTCCTGGTCCTTAGCAGGCAAATGCAGTCTCAGTTCAAATGTGTTTGGCCCCAGAAAGAAAACCCACAAGTGCTTGCATGAGTTTGGATTGAGGCTTTTCATTTATTCTCTTGAAAGTTTTTCTTTCTGAGAAGTCCAGAACTGTGGTCCCAAGAGTCCAGGAAATGCAATTCACTCCACAGTGTCACAAGGCTCTTTGTTAATTTTGAATTTCCAGTATCCCACAGAGGCTTGTGAGTGTGTGTCCCCACTGGAGGTTAATGAGACCTTTGTTACAGGTTGCATCTTCCTTCCAAAGAAGGTCACTATTTATATTGCTCCTAAATGGTTCTTGGAAAGGAAGCACTGCAAACTTTCAAATTGCAACAGCGGGAGAATAGAACAATTTGACTGGTGGTCAAAAGGAGTCAGAAATTCATTTTGCACTCACCAAAAGGAGATGTCTCTGTCTGCTCACCTGGAGCTTCGGCATCTCAGGCATTGCTGCGCTGCCCAAGGTTAAATAAACTGAGCTTCATGGTGGTTTTAAATCCTTCATCCTCCCTTCATGGCATCAAAAAATAAATCATTAAAAATATAGCCTGGATATTTGCAGATTGTCTTCTGTGCTGGCAGCTCTCTTTGGTTATCAGCTGGTTTTGGATTTGCCCTCTGCAGGCAGAGGCAGCTCAGCTGAGTGCCCCACACACAGCTCCAGTGGTGTTGGAGCTGCAGTGGTCCAAGGAAACAGTGGGACAAGGGCTGGAAGGAGAGATAATATCTTGTGTTGGAATAATTCAAAACTGGTTTTTATTCTATCTCTTTTCACTGGTGCTTCTGCCTGGCACAAAGAGCTGCCAGCAAAGCCAGGCCCTATGGATGAGGAATCACCACCTCTCCCTTGTGCCAGGCTTGCCTGGGTGAGGGATGGACCTTGAAGCTCCAGAGCCCTCTCCAAACCAGGGGAGGTTTACTGAAGCTAAATGCATGTGAATGTTCGTGATGGGATGTTCTCAACAAGGTCTGTTTCTTTTGAGCAGGTTCCATTTTAACTTCTAATGGGTAAAAGAAAACCACTTGAGTAGAAATGCATGTTTTTATCATTAACTTCTGTAGCCAAGATTGCTTTTACTTTCACATCTTTTTCTTTCTTCCTCTCATTTTCTGTCAGAATTCAGTATGTTCACTCTCACTGTGGCTTTATTATCTCGCTGCCAAAATTAAAATCATACTGATGCTAACTGATTTTCTGGTGGTTGTGGTGACAGATCTGTGATGTTTTGAGGTTTGCATTCCTGCCCTCCCTCTGAGTTCCCCCTCCCCTCAGGGGTGTCTGTGCCAAGGAACAAGCTCTTTGCCTATGGCGCTCATCGTTGAACCTTCAGATCAACCAGTTAATACTCAAAACATTTTCTATTTAAATTAAAAACTTACTTATCCTTAATCTCCCTGTTCCCCACAAAAATCTCAGGCTCAACCTCTCACGCTTCAAATCTAAACCCAAGGGTAAATGATCTTTACTGTAAGAAACTAATCAGATGGAGGAATTTACTTAATAGAGAAATTTTTTGAAATGGATCTCTTTGATAATAAAAAGTGAGAGCCTCAAAACACTTTTGTGCTGTTTGAAGTCTTAGCAGAAGGTATCAATAGACATCTTCTGTGGTAAGGATTTAGCCTGAATTTATTGAAATCCATCTATTAGGCCTGAGCCTGTTGACTTCTGGGGGCAGCTGGTCCCCCAGTATTATTTATGACTCTTTGAACATCTCAGATGCAGTCTCAGATTTACGAAACAGAATTATGTTTTGGCAAGTGTCCCATGTTTGTGCTGCTCATATGCCCTGTATTTATATACTGTGTAACTCTGGAGAAGTGCTGTCTGCTGAATTGGTGGGTTAATGCAGTGCAGTGTCACTGCAGGAAGATATTTCCCTCATGGTTACCATCTAGAAAATCCCCGAGGATGGTTTAAGGATGACTCTGTATTTCCTTTTAAAGGCTTTAAAAAGGAGATTATGACATTATGTTATGTACTGCACAGCTTTAGGTAAACTGTAGGGGAGAACTGAACATTTCAGAGTGTTTGTACTTTGTTTCTTAATGTACTGTTCAGAGGCAAATTGCTTTTGTTTTAATTCTCAGCCTTTTTTCAGTCCGCCCGCTCCTACCTGCTCTTCCTCACCTGCTCTGTGCTCAGCAGCAGTGAAGGAGGACATAAGAGAATACAAAGGGATTAAAAAAGTTAACACTAATTCTAAAAGTTATAATTTTGAAAAAAAAAAAAAGGGACTATTTTGTGACCATTAAAGCTTAGAAGGCCAAGAACAGGATAGGCTCTGCTTTGGGGGACAACTGTGGAGTGAAGGGAAAGCAAAATGGAAACAAAATAATGTACTTTTTCTTCTTTACATTACTATTTTTATGTGCTTTTTCCCTCCTCATCCACTTCCTCCAGAGAAAGACCATTTTTCCAGCAGTAATTTATCCGCACCTTCTTTGGGGAGTAGCAGTATTTGTCTCCATCCCTCTAACCCACTTCCCCCCCCCCCCTGTATTTCACACCTCAGAGAAAATCCAGAGGCACTTCATTCCCTGCTCCTCGTGGCTGCGTAGAAGTGTCAGCAGGGAATAGGACTGAGGGCTGTTGTTCACCAGGGTGGCAGAGCCTCTCTGCAGCTCTGTCCCTTGGCCCCAAAGCATTTCAGTCCCAGGCTTCCCCCTGCCAGGCCGGCCCAGCCCTGGGCACCGTGTCACCAGGAGATTGCAGAACTGATGAGGCTGTCACCATCCCTCTGTGCAGGGTTTTGCAGCTCTTGGAAGTGCTCTGCTGGAATGTCAGCAGAAGGTTTTAATTTGGGAGTCATAATGGGAAATACATCGACAGAGCCCTGCCCAGAAAAGGGTTAATGTGACAGAGCCAGACTTCTGATGGAGTAAAGCAGGAAAAACTATTTCCATCACGGTAAATAAAAGTGCATTAAAAAGACATTTAGTCATGGGAATAAAAGCTAAGGAAACACATGCTGCATTGGGATGGTTTATATTAGTGTCATTAACTCCTATGTTTTGGAATAACTCCCAGATGAAGGATTATGCTGAGAGTAGGAATTAATGGCACTAATGTAAGCCATTCCGTGGAGTGTGCATTTGTACCTTTGATTTCCAGGCACACAGTGAGCAGTTGGTAACACAGCAGAGCTGAGTGTTGGACAGGGCACAATTAAAGTTAGCCTGAACCAGCCGTGCTTTGGGCCAAGGCAGCTTTATCCCATGGAATTGAGACAGCTGGGAGGAGGATGGAAAATCGTTAGGAAACCTTGTGTAACCTGCCATTAAGGTCTTGAGCTTCTCAGAAGCCAGGCACCTTCGTGCAGAGAAAAATGCAGTGTGGAGTGGCAAGCAGCCTGCAGCCTCAGCAGTGAGGAGAAAGGCCTTTCCCAAAATTCTTACAGTGTTTGCAGCCTGAAGTGAGCCAGGTCCTTTGCAGCTTCCAGGAAAGCTTGCAAGCAAAGGAACATTATTTGCTGTGGTGGAGCACAGCTGAGCTCCCTGGTGAGTGCACAGCAGTAGCAGTTGGCTCCTTCCTCTGCCAGATCTGCTCTTTGGGGAGTTTTAGGCCAATAAATGTGAATTTCACTGAAGAAATGACCTGTAGGACATCAGTAAGTGACTCAAGAACAGATGCTTATTTTTTCCATTTTTTTTACCCTCTTCACTCAATTCAATGTTTACTTTATCAGTGTTTCTAAAGGGATGTTTAAAAGTGTGTGAGCACTTTAGAAAGAGAACTACAAGAACTACACCCATCCTTGTGGACATTCCATCTGTAATATTTGTATTGCTACACTGTCCTTTATATCTGCTTGAATAACTCATTATAAACTGCCAGGGCCTGTGGTCCCAAAAACTGATGGTCCTGCCTTGCTCCCAGCAGCCTCCCTGGTCCATGAGGGTGTTTCCACTTGAGCATTAATTATTTCTTTGTTTAAAATAAGATCGTAAGTAGTGATTCAGTTGTTTTGGGTGTGTAGAAAGACACATCAATACTCTTTTCAAATCTAGTCAGAGTATCCTATTTCTTTGTAGTAGTACTGTGAAATGTTTAAGAGAATAGAAGACGTGCTTATGACTGTGTTATTCTTTTAAAAGTTGAAATTATAATAGAAGGATACACAAAAATAGCAGACCCTTAATTCTTAGGAATGTGCTAACTTTAACATTGAACCTGAGACATTTTTATTTTAACCAACTGTGGTATTTTTTTGGATCATACCTCGTTCAAGATAAACCCAGCTTTGGTTCTTTCCCTTCTTCCTCCTGAAAGTTGAGGTTCATAAAGATGTTGGTGCTCTGGAGGAGCCTCCTTAGGTTGTCTCATTGTTGTCTAATGTCTGTAGTGGTATTAATGCCTACAGAAGCAGTAAAAATAGATCTTTTTTATCTTTGTAGATCTTTACAAGTCTCAAGGCCTGTAAAACCTCTGCCATAAGGATTGCAGTGTCAGTGATGTACCTGCACGTTAGTACTAACTCCTCCTTTCCTCTTCTTTGCTTCTCATCTATTTGAATAAAAGGAAATGTTGAACAGTCCTCTCTCAGCATTACAATTGTATGTATTTTAATTTGGTGATCTCTCTGCTTATAACAAGTGTATGTGAAACTGTGAAATCCTGTGTTTTGATTAACTTCTAAGGCCTAACTAAACTTTGAAATGGAAACTAACTTTGCTAAAAACAGAAAGCTTCTTAGTTTCTGGACTAATCCTGGAATTACACACTGGATTAGTTTCATGGAAATAAGTGTGCTTAAAACATTACCTCAGATAGGTAAGTTAGCATTGTTTGCAGAGGCCAGGAACAATAGGTGGCTTTAACCCTTGCCATCTGTGTTGCCTTTGTCCTTGAACAGGGCGTTCAGACCAGTGGAGCTCTGAGTGCCAAGGCAGGGGTGCTCACCACCCACATGGGGGGTGAACACAGCCTTGGCTCAGAAACCATGGTTCTTGTCTTGGTTTGAGAGACAGGTGTCTGCTAAAGAAGGCAGGAGCCTCCCTTGGAATGGAAAATGTAACCCCCCTCCCTCTGAATTATTATCATTTTGAAATTAAGGAGTTCTCAGGTAAAGATATGGGAATAGGAATAACAGGTCTTTATTAGGAAAATTTAAAAGAAATAGAAATACAATAGTACATTAAAACCCAAACCAGTGCCAGAGTCAGAACATGCCCTGACCCCTGTGTGTCAGGGAGGTGGCTCAGCCCCATCCCAGGGTGGCTCAGCCCTCCTGCAGTGCCAGCTGTGCTTCTGCTGGAGCAGGGATCCTGCACAAGGGGGGAGTTTTCCTCTGGAGCTCCAGGGCTGGGGGAGATGGGCCTGGGCTCCTCTGGGAATGCAGTGGGGAAGAAAGCTGCTCCTCTGGGAATGCAGGGGGAAGAAAGCTGCTCCTCTGGGAATGCAGTGGGAAGAAAGCTGCTCCTCTGGGAATGCAGGGGGAAGAAAGCTGCTCCTCTGGGAATGCAGGGGGGAAGAAAGCTGCTCCTCTGGGAATGCAGGGGGAAGGAAGCTGCTCCTCTGGGAATGCAGAGGGAAGGAAGCTGCTCCTCTGGGAATGCAGGGGGAAGGAAGCTGCTCCTCTGGGAATGCAGTGGGAAGAAAGCTGCTCCTCTGGGAATGCAGTGGGAAGAAAGCTTCTCCTCTGGGAATGCAGAGGGCAAAGGCTGCTGTGCTGTTCCCAGGTCAGATTGGATCCAGGTAGGAATGCTGGGCTCCTCCCCTGGGCAGAGCATCTCCCCATGGGATGCTGGAATTTTCTCAGCCATGCAGGGACACTCAGTGGCCATGAACAGCAGAGATCTCCTGGAGGGAGGATTGGCTGTGAGAGAGATGAAGAAAAAACTGCCCCATGGACAGCAGAGAACTGCCCCAGCTCTGACAGATGGAAATAGAATGCACACCTCCAGCCTAAAACAGTTGTGTATAAGGTGATTAAATCAATTACAAGGTAACTTTAAAGCCCCACAGCCTCAGGGGTGTGTCAGTGCTGGTGGCTGTGGCTCCACACGGAGCTGGCTGGTGTAGGACAGGTGAGATTGTGTCCAAAGTACTCCCCAGCCCTGTGCACTCACCTGTTGGAACCCTGGTTACTGAGAACTTCAGACTTTCTGTGCTGACAGGCACTGACCCCCAAGAGAACACTGCATTTGACCTGAGGCTGAGCAAGAAACATTGTCTTGCACATTTAACCCCAACCCTGGCAAAAAGAAGATCCGATTCCACACACCAGGCCATGCTTGGAGGTGCCTGTGCCCCTGAGGTGTGGGGGGATCTGTCAGAGGGCAGCAGGACACGGGGCAGCACAGTGACATGTGCCCTGCCATGGGAGCTGCTGGGGCTGCCACGTCCTCTCCTGCTGAGCCTCAGCATGTTGCTGTAAGGTGGCAGAAAAGTCTGGAAAGCCTTTTGCTTCTTGGAAAGGCTGGGACACGTTTGGGCAGGGAGCTCCTGCTGGGCATGGGCACTGATGAAACACATGAAGGGAATAATCATCCTGCACTAAAGTGTGCTGGCTCAGGGGACACAGGCTGGACTTTGTCTCTGCTTTAGGCTCAGTCTGTGCACAGAGGCCTTCTCTTTTCTCTGCCTCATTACCCCATTTGTGAAGCACCTATAAATTCTGCTTTTCCTGGCTGGGATTTTGTGCTGTTTGATTCCTTTATGCCTGTGGTGGCCTCGGATAGTTCAGTGAGGGGTCCATGTAGGTTCAATAAATAAATGATGAATATAATTATTTCTCTTCTGTTGCATATTTACAAGGCTGTGTTCTCTTTGTGCACCATATTTAGTACAGAATTTGTAATGCATTATGCTGCAGCAGCTTTCCTAGTGGCTTTAGAAAGGTCAGGGCGATTTAATTTTTTCACTGTATCCTTTATTTTGTGTAGCTCTGAATCTGAGATAAAACGGGCTTTGCTGAGTTGTGACTAAATGCCAAAAAAAATGTTCAGTTCTAAATTCAGCTTCACTTCTTCCCCTTAAATACATAATTCTTCACAAGTATCTTAGAGGTCTTTTCCAACCATAATGATTCCATGATTCTTCACAAGTGACTTTAGAGGCAAGTAGTTTAACTTTGAGATAATTGTACACTATAGCCATAGCCCATCCTCTTTCTCATGCCTGTCATCCTGAAGAAAATGGCTTTGTTTTTTGTTGTTGTTGCTTTGTGATTTAATGTTTAAAGTGTTCCATCAGTTTCTCAGTGTCAATACTTTCCCCTGCCATTAAGCACTCAAGTCAGGGAAGGAAGGAGGGTAAACATATATCTGTAATTTCAGAATACCCTCTGTAGATACTGACATTTACCACCATGCCCTCCAAAAGCAAAGCTTTGAGTATCCTGAGCTCTGCCTGCACAGCTCTTGCCAGGCATGCTTAGCTTGAGCAATGAAGAGTTCTGAACATCTTCAATATTTATGCTTCACAAGGCAGTTATCCTCAGTTATCCTTTTAGCAAGTCCCATTTCTCCATGTTCTGTCATGGGCTCATTTATACTAGGCTGATTTAGTGCTAACTGGGGAGATTAGATTGCCCTGCTTGATGCTGTCAGCTAAAACTGAGTCAGTGTCTGTGTACTGTGGCCCAATTGCTCAAAGCACCTTACCCTTTTCTGTATTGCTCATTCTATTAGCTACAAAAGCCTTTCTCACCCGGCTTTTGTGCCGGGGTCAATTAGCTCCTGAAATAGCTCATATAACACAAATAATCATGGCAGCACTAATCCTTTGGGCCAGCTCCATACAATGGCCACTTCTGGCCCCGAGGACAAAGAGGGCTGTTTATCTTCCCTGCACACAGGCTCCAGGACTTTGCCCAGTCATTTGCAGAAGAATTTATTATCCCAGAGGTCAGAGGTTGTTTGCATTGGAGGAGATTTCCTACCTTGCCACCATATGGGACGTCCTTGTCGTATTCCTGTAGGATCGAGCGGTGCTCCAGGTGAATTGGATCACAAATACACACCTTCAAATAATGCTATCTTAGGTAAACACAGACCTGAAAGACACTGAGACTAACACAGCACATTTAATGGTCCTGGTGTCAGCAGAGAGGGTTCCAGCAGGAGCGATGCCTCCTCTGGCCCGGAGCTCCCGCGGCTGCAGTCACAGCAAAGGGTTTCACAAAGGACAAAGCCTCCAGACAGGGCTGGAGTCTGGCTGGACTGCATCATGTCCCAGCCCCTACCCTCAAAACAACCTGATCTGTGTCTTTTTGCTCCTTACACTGTTGCGATGTATTTGCAGGGGTTAGGCCATAATGTGTGCATCAGCCAGCCTGCTTCTAAGTTTGTTATCGAAGCTTCAGGAATTTGTCAAGGCTATTAGAACATAAAATGTGCTAAATTAAGAAAGAAGAGGCTGAAAAACCAAATACCAAGACTTAAGAACTAGATTAACAGAAGAGTGTGAAACACCTAGGCTGTAACCAATCACAGATACTGACAAATGGAAACAGAAAACAAAGGAACAAAGCAAAGGCACCAGTCAAGAAGTGTGTACTTGGTAGTTTGTAGAATCTATAAAAGTTTGTGTAATATAAGCAATAAACAGCTTCTGCTTGACATATTGGTCAGTTGTTGAGGAGTCCTGGATTTCCCACAATATTTGACCTTGGGAGGAAGAAAAGAACTGCTACAATAAAGTAATAGTAAGTTTTCTGTGTGTGCACAGAAGGAAAAAAGTTGCCCCCAGCCTGGGGTCCTGCAGGTTGAAACTGGCTTTGAGTTGCACATTTAGATTTGAGTATTTAAATCCCTTAGAAAGAGACAGGAATGGAAATGCTGACAAAGTTACACTGCAGTTAACCTGGAAACCTTAGCACTGCATTTAACCTTCCTGGGCAGACATGATCCCTATTTGATAAAGCATGAAAAGTATGAAGAGCTGCTCACCAGACAGGAATGAAGAGGTGTTGACTTCCTTCATCTTAAATATTTCTGCTGCCCTTTTGGCTCCATAATTGGCATGCAGAAGGGAACATTAGATCCAGATAATCTCTATTGCTCTTTCCTTCACAGGAAAAGCTGTGGTTCCTCTACAGGTGTTAGCATGCCTGTAGGACAGGAGAGGGATGATTTATAGGCCTGATACATGGATACAGCACCTCCCACTGAGCACTTTCCAGGCTCACATACCTGTTAATTTCCTCTGTTGTTCATTTGTTTTTCCTTGAGGTTGGTCTTTTTCCAAAATAATTATCTGCCTTCTCACTCACTGCATGAGACATGATCTACCATTGGTTCTGGGGTAGAGGGTTTATATTTCTCTCACATTTTAAATTTTTTTTTTCTACCTCATTCCCCAGGAAGCCTTGTGCTTCCCTAGTAGTTGTTTCTGTTGCACTGTTGTGGCCTGGAGCTCATGATTTCCTGAGCCTTGAGCTTGCTGTGGGATTTCTGAAGGATGGCATCATCCCAGGGCCGTGGCTGCAGACCTGGGGTGTGCTGGGAGCTTCTGGAGCCAGAGGCTTCAGCAGATCAGTGGGGTCATGAGGAGAGAAGTGTGATGGCTTTTATAAAGTTCCTTTCCATTGTTAGTCTTAGCCAATTACAGACCATCCTTGCTGGAAGTCTGGATAGGGGATGTGTTGCCTTCCTGTCTCTGCAGCTCCTTTTATCTTCCCAGAGTACTCTATGAATTTGTCCCAAAGACTTTTATTTCCATAGTTCCTTTTCCTGTGCTTTTTCCAGTCTAGTTTTGCCAGATTTTTTTTTCTCCTTGCTGATGAGAGGAAAAATTGCAGTAACTTTTCCTCCTCATATAAACACTTTGAGATGAAAGTGGATGAGAAGAGAACATGGCAAGCAAGATGTACCCACAGTGTAACAACCATTACACCAATTGCTTTAGTTTAGTTCACTCCTGGTAATAAGATCTGCTAAACTTTCAAGGCTCAGCATCAAGGGAACTATCTTTTAAAAGAATAACAAGAAGATACGTTTTAAAATATCTCCTTCAGCCTTGGATAAATCTAAGGGTAGATGACATGTAAGCCTCTAGGGACTCAACTTTGTGAAGCAAGTTGGATGAGCTTCCCCAGCTACTTTTTCATTAAAGAGGAGTGTATAGTGCATGTTCAAAGTACATTAATGACTACATCATCAGTAATAAATTAGGTTAAGAGCTGTATGTGATGCTATCAGATCGTTGCAGCCATCCTGCATTCATTCTCTATTTTTAAATGACTCTGGAGTCATATCAGAGAAAGACAAAAGCCTCTGAGGCCAAAGGGGGAATGACTGGGAGAGAATAGCAGTAAACTTGTGGAGAGAAGAAATAAAGCTTCATGGGTTCTATTTCGCTCTCACCTAATTGTTGCATGTTGTATCTACATTTAAACTCCAGTGTGAGGAGGAACGTGTCCCACATGCAGTGTGGAGTTAGCTGAGCTCGTACAGAGCAGTGTAAAATGGGTGTTTTAGGAGCAGGAGGAGGGCAGTTGTGCACTGAAACGTGGTCTCCCTTCTCTGACCTGCTGGCAGAATCCCCTCCCAGCTGCCCTGTGCCCCAGGCAGAGCTGGCCTGGGTTTGTTCTGTTCTGGGTGTTCCCTCCCCTCCACAGCCACCAGTGCCACCACGCTGTCCTGGGCACGTGTCTTGGTTTGAAAAGACAGGAGTCTGTGAAGGAAGGCAAGAGCCTCCCGTGAAATGGAAAAGGTAAACCCCCTCCCACCGAATTACCACAATTTCAAAATTAAAAGGCTGTCAGGCAAAGATATGGGAATGGGAATAACAGTTTTTTACTAGAAAACAAAAAACCTAAATAAAAAATAGTAAAAACAAAACTACTGATAGAGTCAGAAACCTGGCACCCTGAGGAGTCAGGGTGTTGGTAATAGTCCAGTTAAATGGTGGCTGCTCCTCCTGGAGCGGCAGATGAAATGCTGCTGAAGCAGTGATCTGTAGAAGGGTGGAGTTTTCTCTGAAGGTCTGGTGAGGGAGTAGTTTGGCCTGGTCTTCCTCTGGAAATCCAGCAAAGAAGAAGCTGCTCCTCTGGGAATCCAGTGAAGAGGCTGCTCTGATGTCCCAAAAAATGCTGATTTTCTGCAGGTAGGGATGCTTGGCTCCTCCCTCTGGGTGGAGCATCTCACAATGGGATGATGTAACTTTACCAGTCATGCAGTGAGTCATTCAATAGCCCATTAACAGAAGATATCTCCCTGGAGGGAGAAATTGTTCTTGGAAGAGATAAGAAAACTGCCCAACCTCAACAGATGGCAAACAGAATACATGCTTATCTTACAAGCCAGGACAGCAGCCACAGGCTGTGCCCAGGCTGGCTGTGTTTGTTGATCTGCTGGTTCACATCCTGCCACAGCTCCTGTCCTCCAGCCTTGCCTCAGCAGTGATGTGGGAACAGCCAAGCCTTCATCTAATCGTTCAGAAAATCGGCTGAATTTAGTGACTAAAAAGATTTCTTTGGTCTGAAATAGATCCTTGCCACATGCTCTTCTCTAGTGCTTGTCCAGCTGGTTGAGTTGGCCAGTAGTCAAGTGTGTTAAAGAACCAAATCCTACATTAGAACATTGACCTTTTCTTTATGAGACATCTAATTTTATCCCAAGAGTTAGGGCAGTTTCTCTTTAGGAAATGTGCTTCCTCATCTGCTTTTGTGTATCACAGAAGATGTTGCTACAGAGTTCTCATCTCCATTTATTCTCCTTGGCCATAAAAAGAACACAGCTTCCCTTGGACAGAAGATGAGCTCATTGATAGACTCTTTAAAGGTTTTTGACATACTCCTGTGTACTGGGTTATTTTTTTCTGTTTCAAGCCATTCCAGGTCAAGTGTCCCATGCACAGATAAAAAATCCTGCTGATACATTATGTCAGCTCTCAGACATTTACCTGGGGAAACCACACTGGTATAGGTGAACTGGGTTGCTTTTTTTGAATTAGGAAAGTTCTGTAATTAATATAAATCACTGGCAGAAGAAATGCATCTTTTCAGCAGAGTTAGTTTTTTGGTTTGCTTTTTGTAGTGAAAAAGGATGGACTTGTGTAAAAATGCAGATTTTGAGCATTATAGTCTATTTTTATCCTGTCTTAGATCATGAGAGTGATGTGTAAACAGTGCCCCAATTATTTCCAAACAACAGCATCGTCCTGCCACCTGTTTAAACAGAATTTCACAACTGATAGTCATCCCCTAGAAGAGACTCTCTTCCAGGGCATATTTGTTGTCCAAAGTTGAAAGTGTGAAATTACATTCCCGTGGGGTTTTGTGTCCACTTGTGCCTCTGGCTCTGCTCTGTCTCCATTTATTCCCTATAAATTGGTGTATATCACTTGCCTGGCTCCCAGGAATGTAGTGAAACGTGGTGTTTGCAAAGCTGTTTGGTTAAAGAGATTATTCCCAATAAAAGCTGGTTCTAAACATCTGAATAAACTGGACAACATTCAGATCCCAGATGGACATCAATGGCTTGTGTCCAAAATGATTATTGACAGCAGGAATTGGGGTAGGATTTTCCTAAGGGCTAAATCATGAGGGTTTTCCTCATCTGCCTTAAATTTGGTTTCTGAGCTGTAAATCACTGCATTTTTTGAAGCATGAGCTCTTCCTTGGCACACAGCTGTAACACAAGTATTTGAGGGTGAGGTAGTCTGTGGGTTTAGAAAAACAGGAGATTCTGTGTGGTTGTTGGCTGTGGCACAGCTGCACAGAATAAATCCAGGCCATTGCTGCTGGTCCCACCAGGGGCAAAGGTGGATGGCTGGAATGGAGCAGGGGATTCCCTTAACACCTGCACACTCATTTCCAGTGTTCAGAAAGGAAGAGGATTTTTTCATGCTGTGAAGACCCCCTGGTCAGTGTTTCCTACTGCTTCAGGAGTTCCATGAGCTTTAGTCCCATCAGCACTTCCCTGGGATTTACAGCACCTTTGTCTTCTGTTAACACCAGAATGCCAATTTATATAGTTCCTCCCAGTAATTTCTAGAACAGCTCACAGATTAGGGAAAGTAGGGGCATTGTTGTGAGCGTTCCAGAGGGCTGATTTGGGCTGGCACGTGGCTCTGTGCCACACTTGGTCCCCACACCCTCCTCGTGTCCCCAGGCTGCCACAGGGCCTGGCGCTGGCAGATGACAGCTCTGAGCTCGTCGTGTGTGATTTATTTGAGCCTGTGTCTCCAGCCCGCTGAGCCTTCCCGGGCCAGCATCAATCCTGGCACATTGCAATTCCTCAGAACCCACAGCCCATCCGATGCTTCGATCCGCGAGGAATTTAGCTAGAGGCGCTTAGACAAAGAAGAAATATTGTGGCTGGGGAAGCATTTAAGTTAGAGGAGGCAGGCAGGGCTGTTTTATTACTTAGACCTCTGTCACCTGTGATGACCCATGAGAGTGGGGAATATTGATCGCTTGTCACTCACGGCGTTCAGTAGATTGCATTGGCAAAGCTTGTCAGGCCTCTAATCGTGGGGTGAGTGGCCTTGGCTGCCACCCCGGGGACAGCTCGGCAGCACCTCTAATGTGGCAGCCTTAACTCCTCCAGAGCTGGGAGCGAGCCTTGACAAAAGGGAGGGGATCACTTTGTGGTTACAAATGCCCTTTCCTGCTCTGTGCTTTGTTTTGTGTTTAATTTCCTTTACTTTTCGCCCTGCTGGCCTTTTGCTGAGGCAGGGAAGTTGGGTTGGTATTCGCCTCTTCCATCGCTGACTCCAGTCCTGGCATGAACATGGGAAGTCCTGGAGAACCTGTCCGATCCCTCAGTCTTAGAGTATATTGCAACATGTTCTTACAAACAGAAAGAGAAATACAGAGCCCCGAGCTGAGCCTGATACCTGCAGCACTTAAAAAATACAGTTATCAATCACCATGGAGTGAAGGTTAGTGAACCGTAGCAGATTTGTGTTTATCCTCAGATCTCTGTCACTGCCACCAGCTCTTGTTACAAAGATAGAAACAAAGAGTGCTGGATTTATCTTGCTTTGACTTTTATCTTCCCTGGCATTTTGGTATGGGATTAGGATTGACTATTAATACATACATATATGTACTGGGGAAAGGAAGAGGGGATGCCCATGGCAGTTAGACTGCATGACTTTGTATGCCCCTTCTAAATGCAAGATTCTCTCCATTCTGTTCTATTCCTGAGCGTGCAGTTCATCCGCACTCAGAAGAGGACTGGTACTACCTAAGTGTTCAGATGCATCTGAGGCCATTCTTGGTATTTCCAACCTCTTTGTAGTTAAGATTTCAGTTAGAAAATTGGCAATGTGGGGACCTCAGAGAATGCAGGAAAGCCAGCTGGATTTCCTGAGGGAAGGTTCATCCCACACCTCAGATCCAGCTCTTGCCTGCCTGCCTGCCTGGAATGGCAGTGTGTGCTCCTCTGTGGCCAGGCAGTGTGAGGCAGCAAGGAACCAAGCTTTAGTTATGAAATCTTTAAAGCAAATGAAGAGTCAGTTTGAGCAAATAATTATTAAATGTTTGATGTACACGTGTTCTCTCTGTGTCTGCTTTGTTTCTTGTTTTTAACTGGGTTTTCTTTCCAATTCACTTGCTTCTGCCTATTGTTTGAGGTAGGAGAAAAGGCATCTAAAACATGCAATCCTCACCAGTCTTTTCAAGGGATTGTGGTCAATAGTGTGTGAGAAATGCATTCTGTGTTGAAATGGAACAAGAGAGCAGCTGATAGCATTGCATATTGTTTTAAACTAAGCTGCAATGTCTATCAATTGAGAAAGGCCCCAGCTGGAGCTTAGCAGCACAGCTGAACTTTTTAAAGAGAAAGAGAAAATCAGAACTGTGGGGTTTTTGCATGTTTCTCAAGGCTTTGTGACCAAATGTTCTGCTTTGCTTCCAGTAATTTTCTCTGATCCTTTCAGAGGGAGTGTGAGCAATAGTAAATAACTTGTGTTTCCTTGCAATGGGTTGTTCAAGGAGTTGGAAAGCAGTGTGAGAAGTAGTTTGAGTCCCATATGAGATCTAGCAAGCCATGTTGCATCGTGGTGCATCTAAATGGAAAATCACCATCATGTCAAGTCCCAGTGTGGATTTCTAAACCTCCTGTGGGAACTGGATGTGCTTCTTTCCCACAGTGCCCAGACCCTCCCTCTGCAGCAGGCTGACAGCAAGTGAGCAAAGCTAATGCTCAGCTCATAAAGCACTTGTCTCTCCCACCCAAAACATCTAATTGCACAGCTGCTCATCATTCCTGCTTCTCCACAGCCACAGCACAGGACACCCTGTCATCCTCAGAGCTTCTCAGCATTCTGCTTTTCAGCCATTAAAATCACCAATAGTTTGTGTTCAAAGATGACTTGCTTGGCTTTGTGTGGAAGGCAATGATGGCATTGCTGCATCTAAGCAGCAAAAATTAAACTTAGCAGGAAAAATAAACACTGTGTTAATTAGGCAGGTTTCTGGACATGCTGATCCTGCAGAGCATCAAAGTACACTTGCAAAAGTGATCGTGGTGATTAAACTTCATCACATGCTGGAGAACTTCTCAGTGTGACTACAGAGGAATTTTCTGCTTGAAGGATGGAGCTGGACACAGGCTCCAAGGAGAGTTTGCTGCCAATATATTCTCTTCTTGCTAGCCCCAGGCATCAGGAGTCTCAGCTCTGTCTCAGGGTTAAGACTAAGAGCTGCTTTTTGTATCTACTGACCAACTCTCAAATTCTTCCAATCTTCTGTGTGGAAAAAAGCCTTCCAGCTGTAATAAAATGTCTGTTGTATGGGGCATGGCTTCCTCTGCCTGCCTGAGCATGGTGGCTGGTGGAAAGAAAAAATTAATTACCTGTGTGACTTTGTCCCCAACTGAAACCCAACTCTGGCAAACAGATGCCTGGCATGCTAATTCACTGTATCACACTGAGCCTTGAGTTTGAGTTTTCTGTGAAAGGTTTTATAATTCATATAACCTGAAATAATTTACACCTAATTAGATTTTATCAACTGAATAATTCTGTCTCATGCTGCTTCTGCAGAATAATTTAAGCAATTTCATTTTATCCTCAAAATAGTTGTAAATGTCACATTAATTTTATTGACACTAGCAACTTACAGGAAAGTCAACCAAACATATTATGGGCTTTTCCCTCTGAGCAGAGCCCAGGGATGGACATCTGCTCTCGGATACCCTGCATAGGCTGTGAGACCAGAGTCTGTGGTAAGGTGCAAAACCTGTTATGTCAGAGGCCTGGAGATAGTTCATATCCTTGGGATAATCCAGCTGCTGCAAGTTCATATCCCTGGGACAATCCAGGTGCTGCAGTTCCTTTGGATTGCTGAAGAGTTGATGTGCCTAGCAGAGCCTCTGGTGCCTTTCTCACCCCCCAGAGTGATCAGAGCCTGTTGTGCAGCCTGGGAGAGCCCTGGTTTACCTGCATCAGTGACCTTGGGCAGCCCTGGCACTGGGGAAAGGATCAGAGCCCACTGGCACACGTCACCATCACCACTGTCAGACTGAATGGTTTGCAGATGCCCTTGGAAGTTGGTGTGTTTGGAGCGTTGCAGGTCATGGTGGTCTTGGTGCAGGGAAGAAATGACTGAAACCAAGGCTGTAAACACATGAACTGTCCTGTGCTGCCACCCATCACCCTGTGATGCCACCTTCCTGAAGGCATCACTCCCCCAGCGTGGCAGATGTGCCCCAATTCCTGCCCAAAGGAGCTTGGTGGGGTGCCCTGTCCAGCTGGAATGTGTGCCAGAGCAGAAGGAGATAATTCAGAGGGAGCAGTTAATTGGATTTGCTGCCACGAGGTATTAATGTTATTCTTTTTTTGGTTAAAAAGTAAAATAAAATTTAAAAAATAAAAAATTACATGCATTGTGACGTGTTTGGAAAACAGAAGGTAAGAATTATCTAGAGTTATATTTGTTATGTGGTTACTTCTTTTATTAAAATATTGAAAGTGTGTTGGTTGGTATTGAAGGGCACAGCTTAGTCCTACACTGGATTGTCCTGGGCTAAATCAGTATGCTTTATTTGCTATATTCAAATTCAGTTAGATAATGAATGTGGAAGTGAAGGATTCAAGATGTTGTAATAGCTTTTGGAAAGGATTTAAATGATTCAAAAAAATTAAAGCAACTGTGATAAAATGTACCTTCTGTGATTTCTGTAAAGTGCCATTCAAACTTCCTTTAATATCTGTGACATTGGAAATTTGAATCCTATACTTTTTTTTTTTTAAAGGAAATAGTTAATGTATATTTACAGCTAAATTACTGATACAGAATGGCAGGGGAGAAGTTTCAAAGTTCCACTCTCTTGGCCCCTGCTGCTCACATTAGATTTTTCATGTTTCCTGGTAGGGCAGCCTGTTTGTTTTACTGCTCTCCACAGTTGTCAGTAATGTGCCATAATGCCAAACAGAAGCATTTACTTATTTTTAAGAAAGAATGGACACATTGTAATGAAGGATCCTAGGAAAACAGCAGATCCAAGGACTAGATCACATTCATTTGGAAAGTATTGATGTGTGACTGGGGAGGCAAATCCAGATCTCATTTACCAAATGGCAAAATACCTGGTGTAGTCTGCAAAATAAAAGGCAGCATGGTTGGAGATAACCTGGATTGTTGGATCACAGAAGGATGAGGTGGACGATGCACAGGTGGGTTCAAACCTGGTTTGAGCCAGGTTTTATTTGCCTTGGTTAAAGGCAAGCAGGGAAAGCATCTACATTTCAGTGTGTATATAAAAAAAAAACAACTTTGCAAACAGATTTCAAAATACAAACTACTCAGGCAAAGTTCTGCCTTCTTTACCAGGAGAGTTCTGGCTTCCCCCTATTTATTTGGCAATACTTGGGTTCTGCTGCCTTTACATAGATGCTACAAATTCCTCTAACTGATTCCTTAGCTGGAAAGCCAGCAGGGCATCAGGGCAGTTGCTTGTGCAGAACCAAACTTCTCTGTTTCCCTGCAAGAACTGCAAACTTCCATTTCTCCTGGGAAAAGATTATTTTAGACACAAAACCAACCCAAGGTAAAACCCCCATGCCTTTGATCACATAGTCTGATGTTTTACATCCATTGCCTGGAGGAGATTTATGCCCATTAACTCGTGTTGGAAATAAAGCCTCTCTGATAGAATGTCTTTGTTATTGATTTACAGCCTTCCAGGTAGTGCAGGACTTACCGTGCCCACATAGAAAATGTTCTAAGGGTTGTTTTTTTTTCCCTTCTCCTTAAAGTAAGACTTAATTTTCCTTTTGTGTTTCTTTAATCTCTCAACTCCAGCCACAAGTCCCCTAAGAAGTGCCTGGGACATGACTATTGGTGTCTTGTGTAATTCCCATTTTTAGAGCCTAATCCCACTGGCAGCAGCCCTGACCTGACTGATTGGGATGATCGTATCAGTTGTTGTGGCAGTGGCACAGACAGACCACTCTCAGAGCCATCAGGTCCTGCAAAATTCCTAGAAGAGATGAGGAGGACTTGACATCAGGGCATTTATATTTAGATATTGTGATAGGTCAGCTAAGGGCCCACCAAAACCCCCACACTTTGGTGTGCTGAGTTGGTGGAGTTATACTAACAGTGCTGTTAAAAACAAACCAAAACAAATCACAAACAACACACACACAAAAAGGGTGGAATATGCAAACTGAGGGGTTTTTATAAGGAAATTGATCTGTGCTGTAACTCAGGTTTCTCATGTTGAGCACATTTTGGCTATAAAGCTAATTATCATATGGATTTTGAAATTACTCCCTCCTAGTTCATGTCTGGGTACAAAGGAGTCCTCATTCTGTTTTGGAGCGGATAAAATCCTCCTCCTGGAAGCATTTGTTTATCATATTACAGCTTCACATGAGCCGAGCTGAAGCCTGACCCCATGTTAAGTGTCTGTGGTAGATTTCATTACATCCATATACTGGAAGTCCTGCCAATATACTGGCAGCAAAATCCTAGTGGAAAATAAATGGCAATAAAAGAGAGAAATGATGGGCTCTGTGAGTGGTGAGGAGCAGAGCTTTATTGAGGCTGGACAGCCCTGGAGATGTCACTTGGCATCTAGACACGAGCTTAAGAGAGTGTGAGTGAAAGCTGATATTGGAATAACGACTCTGTGGCACAGGCAGGGGAATAATTTAATTAATTGCACCGAAATTTCTTTGATGAATAGTTATGTGGTGATAAGTATGAGGTCGAACACTAGAACGAGTTTCAGCTTTTTAATGGGCCAGCACAGCTGCAGGTTTGGAAGTGTTCCCATTTTATTTTTGCCCTCCTCGCTCCCTCCTCGCTCTCGCTGCTCGCACCCGCATCCAGCCAGGCTCAGCCTCACCCTGCCCCGGGCACGGAGGGGAGCTGGCCAAAGCCACTTGGCTCAGGTAGCCCCTTTGAAATCAATGCCAGATCGAAAGGAAATTGTAGGATGGTTTCTTTATGAATCCTGCATTTTTCTCCGATGATGCTTTTAACAGGGCCTCCGCTGCAACAGTTGTATGAAGATTTTTAATAAAACTTTTCTGGTCTCCAGAGAAGGAGGCATGTCTTTGTTGTTGGAGAGCTGAAGGAAAGGGAACAATGCAACACAGCTGGAATTTGAACATTAATCCTGTGATTCCTGGGCTGTTTTTTCAGACAGATCAATTTCTCCTGGCTGTAACCAATCTCCAGCCATTTCCTCACGGTCCAGGGCTCTATTTACCATCACTTGGATGCTGCAGCTTGACATAACCTCCTGACTTCATAGCAGTCCAGCTGGAAATATCACCTGCCAGACCTGCAGCCCTGTCAGCTGTGGTTTAGCAGGAGTTCACTGAGAAATTAGGGACGAGAGCTGTGGGTGGTGCTGGCTGGCTGGCTCGCAGTTAGATTTAGTGCTCCTCTGTCCAGCCAGCCCTGGGTGAGAGCTGCAGTGAGCTCTGTGGCAGTCACTGCATGGGCTCTGCTCGTTTGCTCAGGTCAAGCCTTGGACTGAAGCCACCACGCTCCATGGCAGGAGAGGGACGCTTGGGCTGGGCCATGAGGAAGGAATCTGTGCCTTGCTGGGATTGTGTCCCTGAAGATTAACTCCTCCAGCAAAAATGAGCCCCCTCTCCTGTTAACCCAGGCTTGGGGCAAGTCAATAATCTGCTGAAGCAGATACGAACTCTTCAAACACAATGAAAGAAAACATGTGGATAGCTGGTAAAATCTGTCTGCATTAAAACATTTTTTTCCCAATGCAGTAGAGCTGCACAGACACCCTTGGTTTTGATATATGTTCTCCTGTTGCCTTTTTAAACATTTCCTAAGTAGAGTAATAGTGTGTTACTCTCCAGCAACAGCTTCCCACTGAGGTTCATGTTATGCCTTGCAAATACTCATTTATTGAGCCATGGAGGCTGAGACCCAAATCACAGCCCAGTCACAGCCATCGCTTGGGCCTTCCTCCCAGAATAACAACCTGGCCTCTCCCTGCAAAATTCATAAATAGAAGTAATTTCTCTTGAACTCGTATATCTTGTATGTGGCCTCCATGAGGACTTTCCTCCCAGTCTCTCACTTCTTTCTGTGCTTGGTGGATATGGAATACACTGCAAGATACACCATTATCTTCACTAGCAGACGTCGGTCCTGCTCTCCCTTCCCAGGCTGATTCATGTGTCTGCATTTTGGTATCTGATTTATGGAGGAGGGTCACTGGCAGGGTTGCACGAGAGTCCTGTGGCTTTGGCCTTCGCCAGCGGCTGAGAGCGGCGGCGGGGGGAGCGCCGAGGGTTGGTCGGGTTTCTTTTTTCTTTCCTGGAACTTAGCCCATCTTATTATGAGTTCTTTAGAGAAATGAAATGCAGCAGTAGCTTGAAGAAATCATGGACACTTTCCAGCAGTAAAAGAGCTCTGGAGTCAGTATATAAGCTTTCTCCCCTGGCTGCAGTTAGGAAGGCAGTTGACAGTATAATGGGCTTTTGGAGGGGGCGCGATGGTTTGTGTGTTCTGTTTGATGTTGCAAATACTGAGCCCTCGGGGAGATCAGGAAAAAGGATGTTCTGTTCTTTAGGAAAGGAAAAGATTAACCTGAAATGTGAACTGAAACTTAGGAACTCTGCAGGCCTTAGGTGCACCAGAGATAAGTTTGCTTACTTTAATGGAAATATCTTCTGTCTTGTAGCGGAGGTGGGCAAGTGTTTTTGCAAGGATTTGGTTGGAGAAGTAATGTGTGTGTGTTTATAGAGAAATAAAAGCCACAGCCAGGGCTCAAGTAGGTGAATCTTTAAAGCACAGCAATTCCCTCAAGATGAGTTTCTGACTGGATGCTCTTCAGAGTCAGAAAGACTTGTAACTGTTGTCAGAGAAAGTCTGGAAATCATATGTGGTCAGTGTTTTTCCACGAAAAAAAAAGGCTTCTGCTGAATTTCTTCTTTCTCACTTCTGCATCCATTTAGAACCATGAGGAGATTTCAAAGATGGGGCAGAATATCTAATATCACTTTTGAAGAAGCATAGAGGGAAATAAAAAGTTAAGCTTTTCCTCTGAAGCAGGCTATTTTTGTCCATTTTTTAGTAAATATTGCTTCTGACAGTATATGTGGCTTTCATCAGCAGAAATTGTGTTTTCACATCTTACCTTTACCTGCAGATTCAAATATGCCTGATATTCAATAAGCTCGTTCCAGTCTGACCAGGTTCTATCCTGGTTACACCCACACACTCTTGCTGACATCTAGCTAATTCTGCAGCTTGGGTAAATGTAATTTGTAATGGGGATGATGGGCTTGTCTCCTTTGAGTAACTCTCAGTCTTTTCCACAGCTCACAGAAGTTATTTTTCCTCTTTTTTCTCTGCATACCACAAGCTTTAGGGTTTCTTCTCTTTGGGAGCAGCCAACAGGAATTTGGGCTGGATGTCTCTTAATGTATGATCCCTTGGATATTGTGCCTTTATCATCTCTGTATGACTCTCCTTGTTACCTTAAGATTCTTTTATGAGTGATGAGACAATGGTTAATGCTTGATGCAGGGAGATGCATCTTTAGTGAGCACAGATGGGTGGGGCCTTGGATTTGCTCTGGTGGGCAATTTATAAGGTTCTGCTTCTTAAATAAGAGAGACTTTCAGTCACCCAGAAAGACTCCAGGGAATTGGAAAAATGTGATCTCTGGCATTCTCTGCAGTTGTTTTGATTCCATCTCAAAATTTCTCATCTTGCAGGAGCAGAACCCTGAATTTGCAACCTGAAACACAAGATAATTGTGATTTGGTGAGGGGTTCATGGCTTGCTTTTCTTATGTTGTTTCCACTGTACTTACAGTTATTGCCAGAAGAGTTGAACAAGTTCTCCTTTAGTGTACAATGATGCCTGAACAACAGTTTCATCCTCTCCAGCAGCCTATTTTTACTGGCCTGTGGTAACCATAACACCGAAGAATGAAAGTACATGAGCACGGTTGTAATTACACAATGGATCTTAATCTGGACTGATACTGTGAGATATGAATCTATGGCACTTTCAAACTGAAAAAAATCAATAAATAAAACTTCAAGCACTTTCAGTCCTTCAGATAATGGGCATATTCCAGGATTTAGCACCAGCTCTGGCTTCTCTCTCAAAAATAGTATCCTGAGCTTTTACAGCTTGCCTATCCTGCTGGACTTTCCCATTAAGCAGGAAAGCTCTGCTGAGTAAAGGATGATATTCTGACCTTGCCGTGTTTTTCTCCTTTAGGGTAAATGGAGTTTCCAGTTCCACAGACTTGTATTTCACAGACAGGTAATGGGGAGCTTTAAAGTAAAATTCAATGTCCCCTGTTTAGGTGAAGTAGTTTTAGGCTTTCATAACACTCTGTATTTACAAAAAATACTGATTATTTTTACCTATGTTATATTATTAACACAATTTCTTGTAGCTTTGTATCAACCTCAACTTAGAGCAAGTCCAGGTTTTAATCCAGCCGCAATATTCAAGTCTCTGGAGGACAGAATCTGCAGCAGTTTTATTCTTTCTCTTCTCCTTCCTCTCCACCCCAAATATGTTACATCAGGAAACATAACCAGTAATTTTTCCCTGTAGTTTTGTCACATAATTTCTGTGTCAGAAATCAGGTGAAAGAGGGGGAGTGCATCTCACTGGAAGAGTGAGGGTTTGTCTCTTTTTCAGTTTAGTCTCACTACAGTCTAGTGAGTGAGGGAGATGAGAGTGTACTGAGTGAGTGTAGCGAGTGAGATAAAAACCAAACTCCCTCAAAACTCTTGTGGCCACTCAAGTTCAGACCTATCCTCCCTTTATAGATGGGGTTGGGCTCTTCTCCCCTGGAACAAGTGACAGGACAAAAGGAAACGGCCTCAAGTTGCACCAGGGGAGGTTTAGGTTGGACATTGGGGGAAATGTTTTCACATGAAGCAATGTTTTCACTCCTCCCAAGCCTGAATCCCAGAGCCAGGCTTGCCTGAGGTGCCTGGTATCCCGAGAACTTTTTCAAGAACTCTTAGAAATCAGAGTGTAGGGAGTTCCATGCACTTCAAAGTATTCATTAATGAAAGTTTGGCTAAAGCAACATCTTAAAATAGAATGTGCAATCAGTGTGCTGTTTCCAAAAAGATTTTTTTTTCCTCTTAAATATCTTAAAATTTATTAGGTGGGTGTGAGCAAAAAGGTTGTCTCCTTTAAAAAACTGGCTTTGTAATGATTAGCAGGGGCCCTGTATAATTTAAGATATTCTTTACAGTTTATAAATACGAGCTCATAAAAAGTGTAGATATAAAGAAGCTGTGACTTTAAGTCATTAGAAGCCCAATGGTTTGATAAAATAACAGGAAACAGACAATTTATTATGAGCAATCTCGGTAGCTCTGGATTATCTATAAAACTTTTATGGCCCTCCCCAAGTGGCAAGAGGCCATAAAACTTGCCTGAATGAGGGACTTGTTAATTTACTTGTTAAAGCAAATTAAAAATTTATAAGCGCTTTTAGGTAAATGAGATCTTCTCTCATTGCTGCCCTTGCGGGCTCAGGAGTCCTGGGAGGAAAGAAGTGGTTGCGCTCAAACATCACAGCAGAACAATAAAAGCCATTAAATTGGCTCCTTTTATTGCTACAGAGCCAGGCAGCTGTTGTCATGGTTTGCTGGGGGATGCCAGAGGTTGACAGCATGGCATTTCTGTGGCCTTAAAAAGAAGGTAATAACATTGCCTTTCACCCACCCAGCAGCTCCTCCCGTGCCTCGCTCCTTTTCCTCATTTTTCAGGTGCTTTTCATGTAGAGCTCCCAAGGCCAGTCCTCAGCCTGTCACAGAAACCTCAACATCTCCTTTTATCATTCTTTGTCTTAGTTGTTGTAAAATACATTTATGAACACCAGCAAAACCTTCACAGTTTCAGATTGCTTAACCAGGATGCTTTACAGCAAATTAAGTTTTAATTTAATTCAATGCTCCTGCTGTAACTAAATGTAGTAGTGAAGAAGAAGGGCCTGGCAAGGAAAACAGGGTTGTTGGGCATCTTTGAGCGATCTTTGAAAGCTGTTGAAATGGATTGGAAGAGTGTTTCTCCAGATCACTTCAACCACAGCTTCTTACAGCAGATGACTTCCAGCTGTGGAAGCATCATGAGGTCTTGGTCCCTGCAACTCCAACTCAGGGAAAAGAAAACTACTAAGAAGGAAAATTTCTATTGAAAACTCTTAATAATTAGAAAAAAGACCTGTTTCACATAAGGTTTTGAATGAAGAGAGATCTAAATCAAGATGCAGTGAACTAAAGACAGCCTCTCCTGAACAGGTCATAAATTGTATCTTTACTTGTAACTACTTTTGTTCAGGAAATATCTTTTACAGATCTGGTATTATTTAGAAAAGAACTTAACAGCACTTCCAAGAGAGAAATAGCAGCATAAATTTAAAAGGTTTGTGTTGAGAACACTTCAGGTGATAATTTCAGATATTTTCAGGTGTCACAAGACTGGCACCCAGAAGTGACCCTGCCTGACCAGTGAGTTGGCTAAATGCAGGCCACAGCTTTCAGTACCCATTTCATCCTTACATATTTCATTTACTACTCATTTTGCATCAGTATGATTTATATGATTCTGTATTTCCAAATGGATATTGCAGGAGTTTCCCTTCAGAATAGGAAATAATTGATGCAAGAAATACGTGGAGTACATGGAGAAAGTCTAAAAGTGTGGTCTGCAAGAGAGGCTTGAAAGCATTGGGGCAATTTAATTTAAAAGAGGGAGTGGAGATACTGATAGCAGTCCTCTAGCATAGCAAGGTGCTGCAGAGAGCAGAGAAGAAATGTTTGTGCATATCCATGATGGGTGGGACAAGGACACTGCAGGCAGGAGATGCAGTGGGGCTGTGAAGGTAACTGCTGCAGGGGAGGGCAGTGCAGCACTGCACCAATGCAGCTGCAGGGCTGCAGAGCTCACTGCATGTCTGCAGCAGGTTGGGCTGGGTTAGCTCAGGGTCTGCCTGTCAGGAGGTGTGCAGGGAGCCCTGGTCCTTCTGGGCTGGGGGACCACCTGGGCCTGCACCTTCCTCTGCTCTGTGATTTTATAGTGCTGAGACTCCTCAGACTGCAGTGGGTAAGCTGAGGACTCAAATACTTCAGGCAGTGCTGCCCCAGAATCTTTATTTCCCATGTGGTTCTGCAGGGAGAGACAGATGTTTAGCAGGACGCTTTTCCTTCACGCTGCTAGACCAAACAAAAGCTTCCAATCTCCAGGAATTCAAGTGCAGCAATTGTAATATTCTGGCACTTCCATCACTCAATACTTGTATTATAAATATTTCATGGAAAAACTGAATCATAAAAGTATTATTTTTGTAATGTGCCAAGAGTAGATCCAGGCACTTGGAGCATAAAAAGTATGAAAGTCACATTTTAATATTGTGCTCTCCTCACTAAATACAGTGCTAGCCTGAAACTGTCTGACATATAAAAATAAGGCAAAGCCTCCAAGGTATATTAATGGTGGTTATAGAGCTAATGGTTACATGGCAAACTCCCAGTACAGTCATTTCAGTGTGCACATTTCTCTGAACCAGATATGACTGGCTGGAAAGGTCTCTTGAAATCCCATCTGGCATCTCCTGGGACCTCACTTCAACCATATTTCACTGCCCCAAAAGTGGATATAAAATGAGCCAAGAGCTCACTGTCTTTCAGTGAGGTTACACCCCTGCCTCTGCTCAGCACATCGGAAACTCCCAGCCCTAATCCCCAAAATTCATAGTGATGACAGTGCTTGAAGTCAAATAAATCATCTTTCATGTCCTTCTTACCTAACTACTGTTCTGTTTCCAGACTTTGGAAACCCATATTCCAAATAGGTTTGTGGCTCTTCTCAGCCTCTCTGGATCGGGCCTTAAACCTGCAATAGCCTATTTAAAAAAAGGGGAAAAAAGCAAGTACTGAGGCAGAGCCAGCTTTGTTCAGGCTGAGCCTCTGAGAAGGGTAGAGGCACTCAGAGTGGGATGTGACAGGGGTGGGATGTGATTCTGCTGTAGGTGGTCTGTTAGGAGAAATTTCTATGGAAATATGTAATTCTTGTTGGAAGTACATTGAGCCCAGAATGTTATTTCTGGTGTAGATTAGAGGGAGGGAGATAGAACAGGTAATACCCGTTGCTAGGGCATCAGTCTGCAGGTAGAAGGCCCAGGTTCATGGCCCTGTTTCTCCTGACTTGAAGCAGTAACCAGAATGTCTCTTGTTCTACTTAACTGCAGTACAAACATTTCTCGGTGCACCATGAAATCCCTGCTGAACACCACAAAGTGAATCCAGGAGGCAGAGTCCTGCAGCTGGCTCCTTCCCTAAATCTATGTTTTCTCAAGGCTTTTTTCAATGTTTATTAGTTTAGCCTTGCAATTCCATGTTTACATAAATTACATGATTAAAAGCAAAACAGGAACCTGGACAGAATGTGGTTTCTGTTAAAATCATTCCCAGTTCCTTGCTAACTTAACCCTTTTGAAAACCAGAGACACTTAGGGAGGTGCCTACGTGTTTAATGCACAGGGAGCCTGTGTTCCAGCCCTGCAGGGAAGTGTTTGGAGTTATTCCCCAAGATATTTATTTATTGACTTCATTCCTACAGTAGCCAGGTGATGACAACAAATATTGAATAACATCAGCCTTTTGCTGCACCCTGGGAGCTAAGAGAAGGACTTGCCTCAGCTGAATTTAAATCATAACCTGCTAAATTGGGGAAAACCTGCAGAAAAATTCATCAGCAGTTCTAAGGTGCATATCTGAAGAAGGAACACAGGGATTAGCTCGTGTGGGGCATAGAGATTTTTTTATATCAACTAGTGTTTGCAAGGGTAGAGCTTTGATGAATACTAGCCCATGTTCTTATCATAGATGAAAAAAGGAAATATAAATTAGAGGCTCATAAATATAGAATTCCACTGTCCTTTGAAGAACTTCATTCCATACAGTTTGCATGAGAATGCTTTCGTTGATTTAAAAAAAAAATGAATTTGTTTTTGGCTGGGGTGTAAGGCACAACATTTTAAGTAGGTGTCCTTTATCTAACGTAGCTAAAAAGGGACATGAGATCTGTGAGGGGTCTATGAATTCCTATGTTCTAAATGAAAATGGAATTAGAAAATGAATTTCCCTCTAACATCTCCACTCAGTGTGCAGATCAAAGCCATCATAGGAGTAAATTTATGTCTGATAGTGTGGACGGTTTCAATGCACACTGGCGAAATATCATGCTGATTGCTGATTGAAAACAGTTGTTAATTCTCTACTTCACTAAATTCAGAGTGGAAAAACTTTCCTTAATAAAGAACAGATTGAAGAGAACCAAGACCTTACTGTGTGGAAATTAATGGCAGATGCATATACTGGTAGTTAAAATGTTTCATTAGATGTTAATGTCTTGCTGTGTTTTTAATTGTTCAGAAATTAGCCTCTAGAATATTAAAACCATCTGTTTGTTATCATGATGAAACAGAATACTTAAATAGTTATTAATTTTGTAGGCTTTTTTTTCCTTGTCTGCAAAACTTTGATCTGTTGAGATTTCAATGGATGCTGGATGCAAAACTGAAAAACAATTTTAAAACACCTTGGTGCCCCAAATCTCAGCATTTGCTGCCTGCCACCCATATTTTGCATGCCTGCTTTATTTCACAAATTATTATACACTGAGGAGAGGTTGACGTTTTTTAGTGCATGGAAGGAGCGTGCTGATGCTTGCTGAGCCTGTATAATGGTTGATTTAAACTGTAATATGGTACTTTCTCACATGCTGATATTTAGTTTTTAAGTCTTGTGGGTCATTTTAAAGCCCAAATATTTCAAAGCATGGAAGGGCTTCTATGTTGATCCATCAGCACAGGGCTTTGTCTTCCTCCATTTCCAATTATTTACAGCTTTTTTTTACTTTATTTTTATTTTTAAAGACTGGGTTTTGGGGAAGTTGGGGGTTTTCAGTTATTTGGTTTATCATTTCTGATGGGTTTCTTAATCATCTAAGTGAACAATAATGGGCTCCTGCAGGCCCCGACTCAGGTGAATATTCCCCTTTATGAAAGCATACATTGAATTATTTCTGGCATAATAGCAAAGATAAGCTTACTTTTTTCCTCAGCTGAGGTGAATTTAACTAAGTGCTGAAGTGCTGTCTGCTGGGGAGGCTGTAACATGTATGTACACACAGCTCTCCAGTGTGAAGAGCACCATTTATAATACATTTTGTAATGCTTGTTATACGTGACTTAAGTGTGAAAATTTATTCAGCAAGTCTAAACATTACTTAGAGAGCCATTAACATATCTTTCCAAGTGATTTTTGACCTTTTTCTGAATAAGCACTTTACAAATTATTAAATGCCAGGATGAGGATTAATTCAAGTAACAGTAATTTGATAGTAGTCCTCTATTATAGATTTTTTGCACTTATCTTGAAACAATAATAAAGCCCCACTTATCTAATATATGACTATATTTTCAGGATGGGTAAGTTTAGTACAATTTCAAAGCATAGGAAAGAGAAGTTAAATTAGAGATTTTTATCACCATAAGGCACAGAAACAGTCCATCAAGTATTTGTGGTGGCCACCCAGTTCCTTAAGTGGCTTCTGCATCCCCTGAAGTCGGTGGCAATCCTGCAGCTGTGCCCTGGGATCCTGGTGGCCATTGGTGGCCCTCACCTCTCTGCTGAGGCTGCCAGCACAGGGATGAGTAACACTGGCTGGCAGAATGATTTTCTGGAAGTGAAGATGCTTTTGGACTTGGACTGAGGCAACCAGCTCACCAGATTTATCAAGCATTAAATCACCTTTGGTCACGTTGACAGGGGACAGACTACAAGATTGATCTGGAGATTTAAATTTTTTTTTTTTACATTTGCAAACAGCAGGACTCATTATTTCAGCTGGCAAAAGTAGCCCAAGGTGAAAGCACAGTGCTGCAATGTATTTCATAGTATTGCTTAGATGAGGGAGGGAGAGAGGTATGCAAAAAGAAAAATGAAAATCCAAAATGCTGTGATAGCTGAGTGTGTTCGGAGCTCCCCTCAAAATGCTGGGATGCTGACTCTGCTCAGAGCTTCCCTCTGACAGAGGGAGGTGCACCACAAGTGTTCCCCAGGGGCACCTTGCCTTCTATCAGAACTAATCCAGTTTCAAACAACTTCAACAATAGTTCCTCCCTTTGCTTTTCTCCTGACTTATTTGTGATGACTAAACTCATCTCCACATCAATGACAGCTGCTAATGAATTCAGATGCTTCATTCCCTTCCCTTCTGTGCTGCTTCAAATAGATTTTCTTTGCCAGATACTTTAGCTTCCCTTTCCTGCTAACAAATTGGTACTGAGGTATATTGTTGTGAATTCTGCTTCTCTCATTCAAGCAGGAGGAAAATACACTATGTATAGATGTGAGTTATATGTCAAAATGCTTTTACTCCCTCTCCCCCCGCCTTCCTTCACATTATTAAATTATAGAGAAATGCTATCATAATAGCCTCTTGGCCAAGTCACTGAGAGCAGAGTTATGGCTCCCTTGATAAATTGCAAAACATTATTAAGTTTTGCTCTTTGGGCTGAGAGTATTGGCATAAAAGGACATCAACCCCAGTCAGATTGGTCTTGATTGCTGCTTAATTGCTGCTTGTTTGTGTTAGCGATCATGTGGTTTGATTGATCTTGCCCTGCTTTTGTCATTATTGTTACAACTTCCTAGTTTTCTCCTTGTACAGAGACCACAGGATGACTTTTAACTCTTGAATAATTTATCTAGCTGGGCAGTTAAACGGCTTAAAATAGTATTATAGTTTTAAGCCAATAGCTCAACCTTCAAATCATTATTTATGCAACCAAATTATTAAATATTTACTCTGGGCTTATATTGAACAATGAAATAACGGGGCTCCTTTATGTTAGCAGTGGTAAGCATCTCGAGCTCCATGCATGAATACTGATACTTCCTCCTTCAAGACATTTATTTACTTCTGTAATGTTAGCTGGGTATCACATTAGTGGTCTGCATTGAGGAAGGGAAGGATGGTGGTCACTGTGGCATAATTCAAGCCAATGAGTACAGTCACTCTGCTCTTTCTCAGGCTGCTTTGCCCCTTTAGATATTGCAGAAGGTCTCATCCCTTCTTGCATCTCCTTTGCACCTGAGGAACAGCTATCCTGTGGGCTTGAAACAAGTGGAACTCTACAGGAGCTCCCTTGGGGTTATGTTTCCCCTCCTTAAAGCAGAAGGAGGCTCTTAGCTGGATTTGTGGGCAGTTCTAGAGCTGCAGTGCTGCTAGAGTTCTTTATCCTGGCCCATTTTCTATTTGTTCCATCATGTGATTGATCTGATTTTCTTACTTAAGTGTTCTTTCACTAAATTACACATTTAAAAGGCAACCAGAGGCCTTCCTTAGAAAGGTGGATGTCACACTCAGTGGGGTAATATTTCTGTTCTCTCCCCTTTCTGAAGATTCTTGTTAAAAGTGATGTCACTTTCCTACCTCAGTGGCCTTTCCTGTGTCACAGAAACAGGAACTCCTCACAGATCCTGGGCTGAGGCTGTGACAGAGTCCCTGAGGCCCCTGTGCCTGTCACCACCAAAACCAGAGCTGATAGTGAGCTAGCAAGGATCTGGAAACTCATCATTGCCACGTGCTCTGAAACAGGCACAGAATGTTGGGCTAAAACTGCCAGGTTCTCCATTCTCTAAGTGAGCAAACCTAAATGGGACCACAAAAAGCAGTCCCTGGTGGAAAGTGTTGCAGCCAATTCATGTTCACTCCTCCTTGTTGGGTACTGGGGACAGGCACTGCAGCAAGGGTTCTTGACTCTCCCCATTACACTTAAAATCTGGTTTGGGGATGTGCAGAGCAGAACAAGAAGTGTGAATGGTGTAAATGGCTGAATAACAGCCAGAAATTGTGTATGTAAGGATGAGAATATGGATGGATGGATGGATGGATGGATGGATGGATGGATGGATGGATGGGAACGTGGATGGATGTATATCCATGCAGACAAGGATGGCACTCCTGTGGCACTGCACATCTGTGTTTCTGAGGTGGTTTTTAACCAGACAAAGACTAGTTTCCCTTACACAGGGCCTAGGGAGGGCCCTGCAAATCCAGGCTGGGACACAAAGAAGCTCAGCAGCAGGGCTGGGCACAGCCTGGGAAGGCAGATGTGTCCCACCCTGTCTGTCCCCGAGCCTGGCTCCTCATCCCACTCTGCTCCCAGCCTGGGCTCTGCAGGCTGCTTGCACAGATTGATTGGTACAATGGAGAGCTTTGCAAGGTGTAATTTTAAAGGCCGTGTTTCTCACTGTGCAACCATCAAAATGCAAAGGGTCAGGAGAAGCCTATATTTTTTTGCAATTCAGCTTTTGAAGTGTGCTGAAATACGCTTCATTTGCTGCAATTGCCAACAGCTTGCTGTTTCATACCACTCTTAACAGGAGCTGGGGAACAGAGTCTGTTACACTTTCTGTGGTGTATAATGTATGTATGATTCTGGGGTGTGATGAGTTTATGCCAAATTTATCTTTGATTTCTGTATAAACAGCACAGAAAAAATGATGGGCTGCATTCTCTGTGAAACTTAGATAAAACAGAGCTACAGACCTCCTTCAGAGTACCTTCTGTGTGCTGTGGATCTAAGGTTGCCCAAGCATATAATGAAGGAGAAGAGGATCTGGAAATAAATGCCTGTTTCTTTCTCCCCCACCCCCGCCTGGCGAGGATGCTGTTTATTCTTAGCCTGTGTTGCTTCGGCTCCTGCCAGCAGAGCCCCATCACTTGGTGTGTCTGCAATAAGGATGCTAAATAGCCAAATTCTCCCCAGGAGCACAGGGGGAGAGCTCTGCTCCTTTGCTGGATCTCCCCCTCTTAAGGTTGTAGGGGATGAGTTTCTCTACTCCAATTTATTGAGCAAGTGCAGCAGCAGACTCTGGATCAGCTCAGAGGCAGCAGGAAATGACCAGCAGTGCTGGAGAATAAATGAGTTAAAAACACCCTTGTTCTGTATCATTGAGCTGATTAGAAAATTGTTTGTAGTTATTTGTTCAATTTAGATTTTTTTTTTCTGTCAACAGGAAACTGAAAGAATGTACATATGTTCTTGTTTTTTCATAAAAAGAGTTTTGGAACAGAAAAATTACTTTTTCTTCCAATTAAAGGTAGGAAGGAAACAAAAGATAAAATGGTGCCTTTGTTGGTTTATTTCACTTTTACCATAAAAGTAAGCAAAAAAAAAAAAAAAAGGCTTAATTTCTGGTAGGGATGTCAGATCCATGGATGATGGCATGGAGGCCTGGATCCTCAGAAGGTGGCAATTTCTTGGAGCATCTGCACTGGTTGTTATAAGATTGTATATCAAGAGCTAAACAGAGAGCCTCTCCAAATGTTTTATTGTATCTCTCAGGTAACAAGATTTTCTTCCCTGAGGTGGAAAATGTCTTTGTATTAATAATGTTCAGAGTCCACACATGGTGTGAATTCTTTTTTCATATTTACTGCCTAAACTCGTGTGCTGTAAATATTCTTCCTCCTCATTATCACCTCTGATTTGCTTTCCTTGTGCTGCTCCCCTGCTTAGGCAGCCAGGGTGTGCATGGTCTGTTAGAAAAGCAGAGGAAAGGTCTTGTCCCAGACCCAAAGCACTGTGGGAGCCACCTTTAATGCTGTGGGTGACATGGGAGTATTTGTCTAACTTCTGTCAGTAGCAGGAGAGCTATAAACAGAAGTTTTGAAATGACAGCTGTTAATCATGATTGAAATCAGAAGTAACAGCCCTTGATCTACCCTGTTGTTTTTTGGTTCTTTCTTGCCATGCACTTCTTTTATTTGTTTTCATACAGCCAGATTGTTCTTGATCATTGATAAAATATGCTTTCTTTGCAATCTGATACTGAGCTCTGCATGAGATGTGCTGCTGCTCTTTTCTGCCTGGTTGAAGATGGGGCAGGGCTGTGTTTGCTGGGCAGGGCTGGGCAGGGCTGGAGCTGTCCCTGCAGCCTGGCTGCTCTGGATGTCAGAGCCCTGCCTGGGAATGGCCCAGCAGGCCTGGGCTGTGCTGGGATCACTGGGATCTCACTGGGATCACTGGGATCTCACTGGGATCACACAGGATTCCATCTCCAGGCTGTTGCTCCCTGGCCTTTGGAGCAGCTTGCATTCACCAGCAGTCCCTGATCTGTCTGTGATTCTGCCTGGCTCCATGCTGAGGAAAAGGCTGTGCCTGCCAGAAGTGACAAAATTTCCATTCTTGAGTCCTGTTCCATGCTGGGAAAAGACCAGAGAGCAAATGGAGGCAGGCCCTAAGGAGCAGTGGAAATGTGTGTGTGCTGTGCCCTGCTCAGGACACACTCCTGTCAGGAGTGGGGTGGGCTGTGCCTGTCCAGGATTGTGGGCTTGGGAAGCATTCCTAATGGCACATGTAGGAGTCAGCTGAGCTGAGCTAGGAAATTCACTCACCCAGGTGGGAGCAGGGACTGCCTCACCCTTGCAAAAGCCATATAAATAAAGGGTGACAGGCAGAATGAAAGTGGAATTCTCCTCCCCACAGAAGGGTTCTGCCATCTCTCAGGGAGCAGGTGTCCCCTTCCTTTTGGACTCTGGTAAAGGCTCAGCTTGCTGGCTGTGCTCTAACAGGGAGAGGTGTTGGTATTCATAACTTTAAAGTATAATGTAGTGAAATAATCCTTTATTCCATATGGCACAGAGGCTTAGGCACCTCGAAGCGATACTATAGATTTACTGATGCCAAATGGCATGGGGTTTTTAAACTAAAATATATTTGAAAATAAAAAAGCTCAGGAGAGCCACATGAGGGTGTTTTTGACATGATATATAAGCTCTGTAAAAAAGGCTTTTGCCAAATTCTCAGCAGGTTTATTTATTTTACTTCTTGTTATGTGCTACAATGGAATTATCTAAAGTGGCTTTGGGATCCAGCACAGCCAACTGTGGTCCCAAGAGGATGATGCTCCCTGGAGTCTGGGGCTCAGCTGCTCTTCCAACCTCCTTTACACCTCTTAACATGATCAGCTCTGTCCTTCATTCTCTTCCTGGCTGAGAGGAAAGGCCACAGAGAGCCCTGCTGTCAGGGATTACCCTTAGGAGTGTTTTATGGCTTTGTCCCTCTTCTCATGTCACAGAAATGCCTGCCTGGCACAGTAGCTCTCACACTGTTGCTCTGGGCCTGTCCTACTCCTGAAGCTGAGAGTTTATCTCTACTTTACCCTACAAAATTGAATGGCAGAAGGAGCACAGCAGAGAGCTGCTTTCCCTGGACACAGATGAATATTCAGTTTTCACTTTCTCTGTCACAAAGTAGGGCTGAGTGTTTCCCTGCTGCAAAAATAGTTCTGCTAGATTCCAAGTCACCTGAAAATCTCTCCGTGGGCTGACAGAAGAGTTCCTGTTAGCACTTGCTATGACAGCAGTTTCATGTTGATGTTTCTGCATCTATTTTGGTTTATTCATAATTTCTGGATGGCTTCTGTGTGACCTTCAGGCCTGAGCAAGTCTCTCTTTCTTCATCAAATGGTTCCTCTTGGTGTTGCATGTCTTGTGCCTCTCCTCTCTGTTCTCTCAGTGTCCCTCTCCCTGCCCTGGTCCCTCATGCCAGTCTCCAGCTTTGCCTCCATTCCTCATCACTCTGCAGGGCAGCAGAGTTGTGACTGAAGTTTTGTGACTCAGTTCATGAGCAGCAAGTTCTCCAAACCACATCATGGCTGAGGCCAAACTCCCCCAGCCCCTCTCACACCCCCTCCTCAGCAGGGCAGGGGAGGGAAGAAGTTTGTGAGGTAAAGGCAAGGAAGTCACCCATTACTGTCATGGGCAAAACAGTCTCCAGTTGGGGGAAAAAATAAATTTATAGTGCATAAAAATAGATTTGAATACTCAAAACAACAACAAAATTTGCAATGCCACCTTCTGGCCCCCCAACTCAGCTTCCTTCCTCCATCCCTGTGTCCCTGGCTGAGGTGCAGTGGAATCCACCATCACCCACTGGAGGAACTGCCCTGATGGAAAAATCCTCCAAAGTCCAGTTCTGGAGAGCACCTATTCCTCCCACTGTCTGGGGAAGGTGTGGTGAAGAATCAGAAATAAACCCCTCTGCTGAGCCCCAGCCCAGCCCTCAGCCAGCAACCACCCTTCCAAATCTGCTTTTTGGCCTTTTCCTTTAATAGAAATGTAGTTATGACTTTAGGCAGTTCTGCTTGACTTCTGGTGTCTTCCAACAGACTCAAAGACATTACAAACTAACAGGTTCTGTATTACAATTAAAGATTTCAAAAAATGCAATGCTAAGAATGACCAAAAACTAGAAAAGTTTTGGAGGTGTGGGTGTGCCGCAGGATTGAGTCCTGTGTTGTTCAGCCTGGGCAAGTGGTCTTGAGGTGCTTTTTTTGCTCATACCCTGTCTCTTTCTAGGGGAGTCCCTGAGACTGCACGTATTCCTTGTGAGTCCGAAACACTCTGAGTTTTTAGGGTTTTGGGCTAGAAAATGTCTGTGTTTACTCTTTGTGAGATCCTTTAGATGGATCCCTTCATGGACAAATTAATTCCCACCGTGCAGTGAAAGCACAGAATCAAAACCACTTTTTGTAAACCCTTTTTCACTTTCCTGGTGCAAATGAGAAGATGAATGCTGTGTTAATGTGGGAAGGTCCTCAGTGAGACCCTTGTAGAGTAACCTGAGTGGGAAGGGACCCCCAGAGATCATCCAGCTCCATCGTCAGTCCATCTCCATCCCTAGAGATCATCAGTCCAGCTCCCAGCCCTGCACAGACAGGCATAATGGGATTTTCATGCTGGTGTGGCTGTTTGCATGGGATACCCTGCTAGAAACATCAGAGGAACAAGAGTTGTCAACATCTCACTTCAATTTTTTAACAAGGAAAGTTGCGTTTTCCGAGGAAAGTTGTATTTCCATGGGGAAGCTGATTTTAGGGTTCCTGTGTGCCCCAGGTGATGACCCAGCTGCAGACAGTGTAACCAAAGATCCAGTCTGTTACCTGTGGGCCTTCTGAGCAGCACTGTGTTGGTTCAGCATTGTTTTAAGCAGCTGAATCTGTGCAAATAGATTGAGAAGAAATGACCCACGGCCTGTCCACATTAAGTGTTCTCATGTGCGCTTGAGTGTAACTTTAGGTTCTTAAGAGAAGACAACGGGCCCATTTCCATGCTTTACTTTTTTAATTTAACACAGATTGATGGGTTCTGGAATAAAATGTAAACCCTCAACAGTTTGGCACATGGAGAAACTCAACTTGGAAAAAAAGAAAGGAAAATATGGAAAGCTTATAAATCTTAACTTGGACTTATTTCTGAGTTTGCTGTCGAGTCCCTTCAGTTCACTTTTTTTTTTCTACAGAGTTTCAGGCTCAGATGTCTTCATCATGTTCTCTTACTCCTTGTAAATTGTGTCTAGAAAAATGACACCTGCTGGGTTTTTCTTCTCTGTAAATAGCCGAAAATCGTGATGTAGAAGAATTATAAAACTGGGCTGTTATGATTAGCAAATATCTAATGTGTGAAGATTGTGTACAAACTAAATTTAGGTTCTAGAAATAAAATCTGAGACTGGGAAAAAATTTTTAACACCTCACTTGCAATGAGAGTTTTTCCATCATTGGGCAGATGTTGACTAAAGACCAAGTTAGGGAAACTTGATCCATTTTCCTTTGGGTGGGTAAGTTTTAAACTTGGGACCATAAAATTACAGGACACAGAGGTCCTAGATAAGATCAGTGAGTTATATATGAAGTGTAAGACTTCTTGAATTCGTTATCCTCCCCTCTGCCTCCAAGAACTGCTCCCAAGATCTCTTGGATCTGACCAATAAACCATTCCATTGGAAATAAAATTCATTTTACTGGAAATATTCTGGCTGAGCTGTGGAATATTTAGTTTATTTATTGAATTGTAAGTGTCTGACAAATAGCTTTGGTTCTTCTGCTACATTTTCTTTGGGCTGAGAGTATGCCTATGCCATTTTTTGTAGTTGTGCTCATGAATTGCAACTCAGTTGTGTGTTGGAACTTGTAGTTTCATGGACTTTGTGTCCTTACTTTGATTTGACTGCTAGAGAGAACCCAAAGCTTCCTTTTACTGGTGAGGGAAGTAAGGGATTAAGAAGTGGCACACAAATAGTAAACTTGCAGATGCAGTTTGCTCTGGCAGTGGCAGGGAGAAAGTGATAACCTGAGGGTGAGGATGGTTTTTGTGCTCCTTCAGTGACTCTGGGAGGGAGCAGCTGTGGCTGTGAGTGAACAGAGTGTACAGGTGGGAAAACATCAGCAGAAGCGTAGGTTTTATTTGTGTGCACCTGTAAAAGTGCATTTGTGTGAATTTTTGTGTGTGCTTGTTTCTGGGAGAGCTGGAAATAATGGAGAGAGAGAAGAAAAGGGGGGAGGAAATGTGATGGAGGAGGAACCTTTGGTCTCCAGTCATGGCATGGAGATGAACGAATACCTGCTCCAGTAGGGTGTGAATGGAACTTACCATCATCATATTAACAATTAGAAAAAGTTAGCAGGAGTTGTTTGATGTTTTTTACATGGACATTGATAAGTGTAGTAGGTCTCTTATAAAATATTTCATTAGGTACCTCACCAAATATTTTCCCAGCATTTACCTCTGTTTCCAGTCTTTATGTGTGTGATCTTAAGTCTAAATTTCTGAAAGAGACTTCTTGCCAGTGTTAACCACCAGAGTTAGTTCAAACGGAGCATCAGCAAGGCTAAATGAAAAATTTTATACATTCAAGCAAAGTATAAGGATGGATATTTTAAAACAAAGATGTGCATTTTCAGCACTGCAGTAGACGTGGATGATATCTTCCTCTTGCTCTCTAGGTGTATGTGTGTTTGTGGACATGTGTAATGGGTGTCTGTGGTGAGTGTTCCTCTCAGTACACTGCTGTTTAATGTGGTAACTTGAACAGTCCAAAGTATAACAGAAAGCAGATGTGTTCTCAGTTGTAATGAAAATGTAGTTTAGGGGGTTTTTTTTGTAGTTTTTTTTAATTACAATGCCAGTAAAGTTCATTAAAGTTGGTTTGAAAAACAAAAGCAGTTTGATACCTATTAAGTAGATCCTGTTGTTTTATGAACATTGAAGTTTATTAGTCAAAAATTGTTTAGAGTGCCAGGCAGTGTGGTTTGGGGCTGGCCCAGCAAAAGAAAGGCTTCTCTGGAGTGGTGACCTCCTCTTCTCCTGGGGACTCTCCACTGATCTCAGGTCCTCAATGCTCTTACGCTGCAGTGAGGGAGGAACTGGTGCTGTGAGTGCTGCATTGTGATGGAAACCAAAAGCTTCATCCATGGCAGAAAGACCTTGAAAAGTCTGAGAGTTTCCCCGATGAATCTCAAAGTGTGATTTCCTTGGGCCATGAGTGTTGCCCCCTCCTGCCTGCAGCAGCTGCAGCTCCCAGGGCGCTGCGGTGGCCAGGTCTGTCCGTGGTGCCCCTGGGGCTGTGCCCTGGCACAGGGACACGGTGCCACTGGCACTGCCACACAGCCACGGCCACGCAGCTGCTGGGGCTTGGGAGGGCATGAGGGAGAGTGGGACAAGGACACTCGTCTGAACCAGGCTCAACTCTTGCTTTTTTTGTGTTTCCTCTCTGCTGCAGCTGAAGGCAGGCCAGAACAGCTGCCGAGACAGCGACAGCGAGAGCGCCAGCGGGGAGTCCAAGGGCTTCCACCGGAGCAGCTCCCGCGAGAGGCTCAGCGACGTAAGTTTCTGGGATGGTTTCTTGCTAAAATCTCTGTCCCTTTGGGGGTTCAGGTGAGACATGGGGGGGTCAGAAAATTAACTTAGAGTAGAAAGAGATCCCGCATGCGTCTGGCGCTGAATAAAGATGCATAGCTGCTTTACAGCTTGTACCAGCTGTGGGGTTTTCCACAAATCACAGGAGGGGAAGAGGTAACTTAGGTCTCCTGCCCTGGTTCAGTAAACTTCTTAAAGAATGATACAAGTCTTTCTGTGTGCAAACACTCAGCTCTTTGGAAACAGTTGAAGGACATTTAATGAAATTAAGATGTTCTGCATAGTTGAGAAGTGAGTAACATTTTTACCCCAAGTGATGGAGGAAAATAATGTATTTCTTTGGGCTACATACTGTCTTTATGAGAAGTATTTGAGTGTCTAGAGAGACTGAGTTATAGATAATGAATTGATATAACATGGCCAACAATAGCATAAGCTCTGCCTTTGTTGCTCTACCTAAAGTGCTGTGGAAGGGCCTGAGATGGCAGCCCTGTGGAGAGTGTTTTTCTCCATGGGAGAATGCTGGTCATTCACCCAGTGACACGCATGAGTTGTTCTGACAGAGCAATGACCACAGAAATCTTTCTGTTGCTGCAATTAGATTACTATTTATTATGTGTACCACCACAATCCTTGAGTGTTTTATTCATGGCTCTGTGTCTTCTGTGCCACATGCTTTACAACACAGAATATAAAGAAAGCCCTGTCCCAACAGAGTATCTAAATTGGGGATTTGTAGGTCAGATCCTTTGCTGGTAAAAGCATGGGATAGCTACATCAGTCAACCCAATTTGTACCAGCCAGCAATCTGGCCTTATTTTAACTAACCCACATTTTGGAAATGGGGATTTTATCGATAGCATGTCTGTGTAGATTTGGATGACAGATACCAGATGGTGTCCTCTATAGGCCAATCCAATAAAACTGAACTGAGCAGGCATTAAAAGAAATACCTTTGTAAAGGATACATTTCGTTGTGCAAATGTAAGCCTGAAGGCACACAGCTAGCAATTTTTGCTGAATTGTGCATATCACTGGAACAGATGCCTGATTTTTTTTCTGTGAAAGTGTGAAATCTGTAGCACTCTCTCTCCACATCCCTTTGTCACATTATTTTAGAGGTCCATTTCTTCCCCAGAGCCAGCCTTTATGGGTTACATTCAGCTAAACACTTCAGAGCTTGCCCTTCATAGCTGTCAGCTGAGGTCAGTCTCAGGGCTGTGAGATCTCTCTGGAAGAAGAGAGTGAAACCAAAGAAGGTTGTAAGGAAATGTTCTGTACAGGTAGCAGTGGATGGCAGCTGGATGTCAGCCTGTCACCATCATCATCCTGGCTTGTCTGAGCTCTGTGGCAACTGGGAAGACACTGCAACCAACTTCACAATTACACAGCACCTTCAGCAAAAAATTTTATAGCTCCTTACAAACATGATTTCAATTTAGCTTTGTCATTCCCTTGCAATGTACTGAGTGGAGAGCTTTGAGGTTTATTTGGTTTCTCAGCAGATCACAGCACAGCACTGCCAGATTTGGCAGTGAGAGGAGAGTCCTGGATCCCCTTCCACCCATCAAATCCAGTTTTTCTCTGATGTTTTTATGATACTTTTCCTTTGTCTCAGTGCTGTGGCAAATTAAAAGGAAGTAGAGGGCAAATACAACTTCCCTAGTGCACCTGAGAGAGGACGGAGGGATTCACAGGTTGCTTAAAAGAAATGTTATGTAAATATATGTGGAGATGTATATTTTAAAGT
>QUSF01000049.1:1777080-1809114 GCA_003676055.1 Chloebia gouldiae | reverse complement strand
TTTTGTTGTTGTTGTTGTTGTTGTTGTTTCTAAATCCTTGGTTTCTCAAACAATGTGGACATCCAAATGGGAAATTGTAGTGACTGCATTCTCCAGAAAATGGTACATTGACTAAAGCAGCTTCTCTGTGCCCACGCATTCTTTACATTTCAGACTACTAATTATGTTTACAAAATGTCTCGTTTTAGAAAAGCACTATGTGTGTACTAACCAGGGCCTTTCGGGAATAAATTGGCAAACAGGTCATACACTGAAAAAGTCATCCAAACCCACCGGGCTTTTTGGTTTGAAGTCAGTCTACTTTTTTTTCCCTTTCTCCCCCTCCCGCCTGCCCCTTTGTGGCCATGAAGCTGAGGAGCTGGAGTCCAGGGCATTGAATGTCAGCATGTCAGGGAGGCTGGTTGATGAGTGTCTGTTTAGTCTCAGTGCAGGGCGAAATGCCATCATTAATTCATTACCCAGCTGCCTGTCAAATAAATTGGCAATTACGTCCACCGCAGAAGCTTGGAATTCAGTAAATAGCACGTTACCATCTCCGAGTCGTTGAGAGATGTAAAGGGAAAAATTAAGCAACAGCGTGTTTGTTTCAGTAGCAGATGACAAGGGGCAGGACGCTGGTGCTGTGATGTGGTGATGAAAAGCTTGGAAAGGGCTGGTAATGAGCTGTGTGGATTGGAACGTGTTAAAAACCATCACTGACTTTCCACTTTGTCTTTGTGTTTTATTGCAGAGCTCAGCTCCTTCCAGCTTGGGAACAGGCTACTTTGTAAGTGTATCTCCACTTTCACTCGTGTGCCTCTGAGCAGCAGAGCCTTCCTCACACACACACACACAAAAAATGCCTTCCACAGAATGCATGGACTCAGGGATCTCCACCAACCCCGCTCTGCCCAGTGGCTGAGTGCACCCTTCTGATTTATTCCTCCACAAATGCACTGCAAGTAGCATTCCCAACATGGTGGTCTGTGTTTTCTTGAACTAATCAGGTGTCATTTTAATTACTACATACATTCTAACAGGGCTTAATTTACACAATTACAGCAACTAAAATGAGCCATGGTCTCACCAGCTCTCTCATGGGAGATGGCAGGATCTTGATTCCCCCTTGCACCCGTTGTTGTTGATTCACAGATTTTAAAGAGCCCATTACAATGTCTTGCCTCATCTCCTGTGTATCACAGCACAGAGAACGTGGCACAGTGATTTCTACCTGTTGCTTAAAAGCCCATGGCCTGTAAACACTCTTGGAAAACACAGAAGTTATATTTTTGCTAGATTTACATTTTGTGTCCTGAGAAGCAGATCAGGCCCCAGCTAGTTTGAAAATGGATCAGGTTTTTTTGGGTTTGTGATTTATTTGCATGCACCTGTATTGATTTAACAGTCTATATTCACACCTTTCTGTTCATTCCTACATTCATCAATATACCTTTTACGTGCACAGATAAGTTTGGGAGTGAAAAAAGTTTTTCAGTCAATCCAATGTACTGCTTATTTTCTTCCAAGATTTATATCTAAATTGCTCATATCCTGTTTCTCTTGTAACTTACACTGTATTCTCCAAGCACATCTTTTCTGCCTTTATAATAATTGTAGGAGAAGGAGAGCATTGTGTATGTCCAAAACCAGGTGGGTAAAATGAGAGCCTTGTCCCATAGCACTGCTCTGTGAAGTTATCAGTATAATCAAATCCTCCTTCTATCTCCTCATTGAACTCTGGGGAAAAGTAAACTCTATGGTATTCAATCACATGATGGAAAAACTTGGTTGCACTTTGTCACATTCCCAGAGAGTCATTTTCTTCTATTAGTTCATGGTGAATTTAGTCTTTTGTCACAGACGTCTGTTATCCTGTAAGAAAGTTATGGGATTAAATTCTGAATGTCTAGTCTCACAAAAATTGCTTAATACATGGAGAAATGCTATGTCCTGCTGGAATTACATTGGACTTCTGCACAAACAGAACATTCACAATGCTGGTGGTGTGTATGAAAAGAGCATCCTCACATGAAAGAGTTTTGTGGTAGCTGTTCTAATTTTACCAAGGCCCAGGTCAGTGTAAGGTAAGTTGTGAAACTGAAAATCAAGCTGGTTTCTTTTTTTCATCACTTTCCCTGGTTTGTGTCATATGTATTTTTAAGAGGGAGGGGATGAAGGGAAAAATAGTATCAAATGGCTGGATGTTTATTTAGAATTAAAAGTAAACATTGAATGTCTTTCCATATTTCAGAATGAATTGCTTTCATTTGTCTAAGAAAATTCCAATCATATGGAGGTCTATAGACATGCTCTGGAATGGGACAGGTTGGGCTGGAGGGCTGTGCCATGGATAAATAAGCCTTGTTCTCCTTGCAGCAAGAGCTGAATATGCATGGTTTGAGAGCAGTGCTCAGCTTCCTCTCTAGGCAGCAGAGGTAACAGAAGAGAAGCCATCTGCTGTTCCCTGCACCATACTGTCTGTGGGTTGGTCCACTAAAGTGAAAATCTGGAAGGTGTCAGCATCCCCTATGCTCCAACAGAAAGCTTGAAAGTTTCCAGCTCTCCTGAGCAAGGGATTCAGTAACAAGAAGAAGGCTGACATCTTCTAGCGCTGATGGATTGGCACCTTAAACCGTTCCAATTTGGGTCTGTGTAGGTGGGGGAGACATCCCTTGTTGGTGCCATTAATATATTTAACTGAGCTGTTTCTTTTCTATAGTCGCAGTATTAAGAATCTTTAGCTTCCTTTTTTTCCTTTCCTCATTAAAAGCCAAGTAGGTAGAAAATGTGCTCAGTTTCTATCTTAAATTTGTTTTTACACTTACACAATCTTGGATGAAACATGAATGTTTTCCCCTCCCTTTTCACTTTGGAAAATTGTTTTTAGGATTATCTTGCTTGTTGTTTTAAAAAAGCCCATACTCTCATTAACTTACATGGGGCAAATAAAACCCAGATGTGTTTTGTGGTACCAGACAATGAGAAAAATGCTCCAGAGTGACCCAATTAGCATGTGTTTCTGATCAATGTAATTATTGTAATATCAATGTGCAAAGGAATATGCACTTGAATTGACTTCTTTTTTCCAAAGCTTTTAACTAGAAAAGACTGTTAGTTTTTGTGTTTGGTGTTAACCCAGAACATCAAAACAGGGGTTGTTGGTCTCAAATACAGTAAAAATTACTTCTAGTTTAAAAGGTAATAATAAAGCTTTGGCCCTTGGAAATGATGTGGTGGATGTTGTACACTGGCCTATGAAATATTCTGTACTGCAGCTCACCAGAGGGAACAGAGGAACCAGGTAGGTGAAAATGGGCTGATGGAAATCTACTGCAGAGGGAAGGGAAGCAGGTTTAATTCAGAAAGGAATGAACACTGAGGTATGGATTAAGTAGCACATGTTTGGTGTTTAAATCAAGTATTAATGGAATCTTCATATGTTTAGGCCATGTTGCCTAGCACAGAGATAACCCCTGTCCAGCTTGGAATCCCCTGCCTGCACCAGGCACTCAGGTTGGGGTCATGTCTCTGCAATGTTTGTGCATGCTACAGCCAAGCTAAAATGACTTTTAGATCCTGTTACTCTGTAGAGTCTCTGGACACCAAGTGTTCAGGAAACGTTTATAAAGCTGACTCTTCCCAGGAACACAGAATCATTCCTCCAATACCTCTATGATAGCTCCATCCTAGAAATTCATTATGCAACTTCAGTAGTAGTGGTGAAGGCTGGAATCTTACCTGATTCTACACTGTAAGTACCTCAATATCTGAATGGCAGAGCTGGAGGCTCAATTCTTCTGTTCTTGTTGCCTCTGTGTAAGTGCTTCTGGAAAAGCAATAGGGACAGAAAAAATGCACGTGCTCTGGGAGGGCATTCCCAGCCTGCTTTGGCAAGGAGAGGGTTGGGAATCTCCATCAGGTGATTCAGCCTAACCCACACCCAGCTGGGGTGACAGAGTGCCCTGGGTTGAACAAACTTTGCAATGAGCTGCCCTCAGCAAAATGGGACAGTGCAAGGGGCCACTGAAGGAGAGGGGATGGTGCAAAGTTGTCAATGAGCTCTAAATTCACCTTCAAGTTTGGATTTCAGTTGGGAACAACTCTCTTCTTCTCCTTTCACAGATGTTGGCATTTCGGTAGATTCTGTTTAGAAGACATTTTTGTTGGAGTGTGTTTCTCCTGTCTTGGTGGTCCTTGACAGAGGAAACACTTTCCCATCTTTTTTGCATATTATTAAACCAATAGTCAGAAAAGAGGAAGTAAAAATTGTTCTAATTCTCCTGGAAGCCTTTTGTGCTGGCCTGACTTCATTGTTTCCTATGGGATCAATCCAGTCTATGATTGGTGCATGTGAAAAACAAATAGGCATGCTGTTAATATTGGTGCACCCTAAGAAATCATAACTTATACTTCCTGGAAGATCTCCCAGTTGTCTTTGATATTTTTTGCATTGCAAATTCTCATTGTCTCTCATCAAAGTCAGATTATAAGGTAGATTACATCTCATCAAGATGTCAGATCAGATAATTGGAAAGTAGTTAGAATTTTAGAAAAAAAAACCACCATCTCTTTAAATTCAAAAGGAAAGCTGTTTGAATTATAGGAGTTTTTAATGTTGTCCAGCTGTTTGGAGATTTTAGAAAGGTAAGGTGTTTTAGAATACAATTGGAATTTTATAACAATAAAGTTTTTTCTTCTACCTAGCTTTGAAAAATGGCTTTTGCTCATCTGTTTATCTTGCACCCAACCAAATTTCTGTTAAAGTGGATAAGGTTCATTGGTTTGCAACACCGAACATAGCAGAAATCAAAACTTAAATAACTGAGTCTTTTGCTTCTAAACAACAACCCTGATTCCCAAGATTGGCAGGTTCTTTGAAAATTGCACAGTTTCTCTGTTTTTGGCAACTTACTTCCATTTGTGTATATGTCTGCTTCTTGAGTCTTTGTTCCATTTTCTGATCATTTTCTGTTCCTCTTTTAATGTTTTTTTCTTTTTGATTGCATGTTTGTGTCATTTTCTTTTCCTCCAAATGCAGAGAGTTTGTGAATTTTTCAGAACTGGGTAGAATTTGGTAATAAGCTGGTGATGGAAATAACATTGGGAAGGCAGAAGACTCCTGTGATCCTTCTTTTCCAAACAGTGCTCTTGCTTCACCTTAAAAAAAAAAAAAAAAGAAAGAAAAGCTAAAATTGTGCTTTGCACATGGGCTGGTGACTCAGGCAAACATAAATCGTGAGCTTCTTCCCCAAGGCTCTGGCTAATCAGTTGTGCTGTCCAATTTGGCCCTGAGTGGGTTGGGTTCAGCAGATGTTTGTGCAGCTCCAGCGTGCCACTGGGACACTGGGTTGTGCAATGTTGCATTACATTACTCAGAGCTCTAAAAACCCATCCCAGGGAGAGTAAGGGGAGCACCAGTGGTGTTTGGTATGGATCTGATGGAAAAAACAGCTTTTGGCCTAGATAAGGCCAGCTATTTCTCTGTGCACTGGGAGTGATTTTCATCTGAGACATCATCCTGCAGAAGAAATATGGAATTAGTTACACCAGCACATTCTCTGCTCTCAGAGAGCCCTTCAAAGAGCAGATTTCCCTCGTTGCCTGGTCCATATGTTTTAACAGTGACCCTGAGGAGCTAATTTTGTTCCTTGAGGTGGTCAGGTTTGTGATGCTGGTGACTCCAGCGTGAGAGGCTGTGAAGAAACTCCACTCCAGTGAAGTACAGTAGGACCCACTGGCTTCCACAGGAGAGAACAGATCAGATCAAAAGTGTTGTTTGAAAGGGGTTTAATAAATCCAGCCTGCTAAAGCTGCAGAAGGGATGTACTCCCTTCTTTACTCCACATCATGTGCACAGTGGTGTTGGTGAATAAAAAACTGTTGTTCTGGCAAGTAGGTTAAACTGCTCAGTTGATGTTAGAGCTGGACTTTAGAAGCCAAACATGTAAGTGTATTTTGCTGATATGAAAGTGTGTGTCCATCTGAAATACCCTGAGGTCCACAAAGGCACTGCACAGTGGCTGTTGGGATGGCACCACACCATAAACTGTCATGTCCCCTGTGAATAGAGTTGGAAAGAGGATCCTTGTTTTCCTCTCTTTGGCACTATAAATCATTGTTAACGAATCCTAATTTGCTTAGTAGGGTAATGAATGATCTCCAATTTTCTCACTGTAATTAGTTTTACCAACTATTATTGTGAAGGGTATATTGAAATCCATTTTAACTTCACTTTAAATTCTCCATGTGCCCATTCTTTGCAGAAGTGAAGCTGACAACAGAGGTTATGAATCTTCTGATAGTAAATCCATATTGGAGGAAAGTGGACAAGATCCCCAGTAGAAATCTCTCTGTGGGCTGTAATTACTCATTAGTGTTTGCAGCCCTCAGTGGAGTAGGTTTGGTGTGGTGCACTGAGACCAGGAAACCTGGTATTTCTCCATCTAAAATCTTTTAGGTGTTGTCTTTTGTTTTCCAGGAGCCATTAAAAATGCAGTTTATTCTAAGTGCTGCTGTAAGGGAGACATCATCATTGCCAGCTAAATACATTGCATGTAATAAAGTCTACCCCAGGTCTATTAATTTGTGCATTTATAAACCATAGTGCTGTTCCTAGGGAGAGCTGAGACTCATTAAAGAGTTTGCTAACAACATGACCAGCAAAGCAAGAAGAACAAGAGCAGCTGCATTTCCAGCATCCTGCTCATCACAGTATGAATATTTGGAGCAAAACAACAGTTTTTGGAGAAGAAAACTGTGTATTTCACATATTATTAGCTCAGTATTTGGGGAAAGATTAGGCAAGCAGAAAAAATGACCTGGGCTGGAATTTGGTCAGGATGGATCTCTCCTCAGAAAATTTTGAACAGAGATGGTGAAGGTTGGAGTTGTTTTTACATCCCTTCAGGATGGTATTTCCTCAAACACTGTAGAATCTTAAAAAAAGAGGGGAAAAAGGAAGGAAATAAGAGGGTTTATGTATTTGGAGGGGTGATATGAAACTCTCCATTATTTGCCAGAAGGGTGTCTCTTCTGAAACCAGTATAAAGAGGAGTGTTAAAAGTGCCTGGTTGATAACTTCATTTACAGTTGAGAACCCTGGAAGCATTCTTGGTTCATATTTTTGTGCTGTTTCGGGTGAACTTGCTTAATAATTTTTTTTCCAGCAAAAATCAATTTAGAAAAATCAAGACAGTCATTTATAGGCAAGTGTTTAATAATTTCTTCTTCTGGACATTACAAGATTTCTCTAAGTAGCAGAAAGACTTAAGATTTGCTGTCAGTCTGTCTGGTCTCAAATGCCCCATGTTACTGTGGCTCATGTTCTGCTCATCAACTCCTGCAAAGCAAAAGGATTCTTTTTTGTCTTCCCCCTCTTTCTCTTTCCTGCAACACGTGACACAAATTGCAGATGTGAACCTGAATAATAAAGGATTGCTTCACTGATTGCTAAACATGCATTATGGTGCTTTTAAACTCATTTCAGGTCATCCTACTGCAAATTAGTTTGATTGCAAGCAGTTAAGCTGTCATACACAGAGCCTCCATCTTCCGAGGGTCTCAGTTTCGTATCATTACAGGAGAATGCTCAGTAGCATTGCCTGCATTGTATCTTTAATATTTTGGAGTGTTGAGTCTCTAGAGGAAGTTCAGTATGGTTTCATGATAAGAAAAGGACTGCTCAGTCCCTCACTGGAGTGCTGCAGTGAATCCTGGCTTTGTGTCATGTGTAAAGGGGGCTGACCACATTCTGCATGACACAAGAGCCAGTTTTCCCTTGTTTGTGATGTTTTGGAACTTGGTGGAATTTGTAGCCCAGTGGAAAGAGTGACACTGGACTGTTCCTGTTGCGAATTATCCCATGGCATTATTGTTTGTGGTGAGATTTTGCTCAGTAAAATGTGAATTAACATTTTCAACTCTGTGCCCTTAACAGGAGAACCTTTTAAGATCTCTGCATGGTGTAACACAGGAGTTTATGGACCAGCTCACTCTAAGGCATAAAAGGGTTCTGGCAAAAAGAATTGTGGTAGAAAGGAGGTGAGAGGGTAAAATGTGGTGATTTCCCTGGAAAGGGGGTTTGTGGTGCCTGTTTGGGTGGGCCCTGTGTGGAGAGGGACTGAAGCTCATCCCAGTTTGGGAGGCCTCTGCCAGCCTGGGCTGCCTTGCAGAGAGAAATGCAGAGCTGCTCTGCAAACCTGGTGACCTTGGAAAGCACCAGTGCAGTCATTGGACTGACTGCCAGGATTACTGTGGAGGAAGATAATGCTACAGCCTCTAAGGAACCAGGAGTGTGATGGATGATGAGGAGAAGCCATGTGCTGGCATTATTCTGGTGGCAGTTTCCAGAAAATTTTCATTTTGCCATTTCCTGAGAAATACAGTCTCTGTCTTTCAAATTTTGGAAGAATACATTTATTAATTTAGGCTGCATAGTATTGTTTATTTTTTTAAACAATAGGTCTTTTTTTTCTTGCAAAATTCACAAATAAGGATATGCTGAGCTAGTTAAGTCAGGAGGAAAATGTTGCTGTGATCCTGCAGGCACTCAGCTCTGAGCCTTGCCCAAAGTGTGACTTGTTCCTATGCCAGTGAGTGGTGTTAAGGTGAATATTAGGTTATTGTTGTTCTGAAGGTGAATATTGGGTTATTCTTTTGAGTCCCTTGGAAGGGTAGTAGGCTTGTACCTGAAGCAGAGAACACATCTCCTGATTGCAAGAATTAAGGCTGAATTTCAGAGAAAAGAGTCCAATCCCCTTTCTCAGCCTTTTATGTCAGAACTCAAAATTGCTGTCTGATAAAATGTAGGACACCAGATTGAATTACTTCATTGAACCACTGCTGTCCCCTGTTAATGGTAATTGCACGGATATAGCGGTCTTTCTTGGCAACATCTCAGATATTTACCTCCCACTGTTTTTCAATTCAAACCTTTGATGAAAATATTCCCAGTACTTCTTTAAAGCAGACACCCAACTGTCTTTCTTGACAAAGGCAAGGTCTTTAAATCAGATCCTGACAATTTGTGACACAGCAGTCTATCCAAATCACCTTTTACCTATGTCTCTGTGTCATTTCCTGGAAAAAAAATGTCCATCAGAAGAAGGTTGCTGAGGGCTTGGTGCTCAGAGAGTCTGTGCGTGTGGCAGCACCGAGCTGGAAGATTTGTGTGTTTGTTTCAGTGGAAGTAATTAAATGAAGGCTTGTAAAGTTGCAATGCATGCTGTAATGGTTCATTAGAAATATTTGGGAGTATTTTGTCCATAAGAAAATGATTATTAGGTTATTGCTGCTCTCAGACCATTAGGAAGTCAAGGTTTTTGATGGCCTTTCCTTTAGCAATGGTAAGTCTGTTAAAAAAAAAATAAAAGCAGGGCAAATATTTTCATCTTCACTCCACCTGAGGGTTAATGTGCATTCAGCTGAAGTAGCTTATATTCACCTCCTGAAATCTCATCTCTTCTGCTGCTGTGAACTCTCCTTCCCACTGAGGGGTGTGGATGCCACAGCGCTCCTCAGCCCAGCCATGGCAAGCTTTGGGGCCTGAGGTGAGCAGGGCTCTGACTCCTGCAGTCACAGCCTGAGTGTGGCATTGCTGGGGCATTGCTGGGGCATTGCTGGGACATTGCTGGGGCATTGCTGGGGCATTGCTGGGGCATTGATGGGGCATTGCTGCCTGTCCCTGCATTGCTGGGGCATTGCTGCCTGTCCCTGGCATTGCTGCCTGCCCCAGTGCTGCCCCTGCTCACTCCTGCTGGGGCTGTGCCAGCACATCTCTGCATTCCTGCCTCTGCTTCTGGGACAGTCTCAAGGTTGGCAAATAATGTCAGACTTGGCCATGTTGTGTAGCATCACTGTAAAATAATTTATAGGAAAAACCTGTAAAAATCAGTTGTCTGTGAATGAAAAGAGAATAGTTTCTATGAGAATTTACTATGCATGTTTTGGCTGTTCATTTCATTCTGTGGCCTGTATAGCAGTTTATCACTGAGTGCCCACCTGTGTGTTTTTGGAGTACTGGGCAAACAGATTTCAAGCTATTACTGTAATAAAACATCCTAATATTGCTAGCATTGACTAATTGTTCCACCTTAGCAGCTGAAAAGAGGTTGTTATTAAATGGCAGAACAAATACCAGGTAAAATAAGAGATCAGGAGATAACTTCATTAGCAAAGTGTTAATCCATGCCAAGGAGGACTTGTCTGTCAGGGATGGTGATGAAAGATGAGCTTGGAGGGGGAAAAAATAACTGTTCTGGTGATTGCATGTGCCAGGCTGGTTCAGAGAGTGAAGTTCATGTTTGGAGTGGCATCAGCACAGCACATGGTGACACTTGTGCCATTTGAAATGCAAGGAACCTTTCAAACCAAGTGCTGGACTGGGGTAGATCAGTCAATGCAAGAGGAATGTGCTGCAGTTTCAAGGAATCATTTCTGACCCTGGGTGTTAGGGGTTTCATGGTGCACAGCTGAAAGAAAAGAGAGGGATTTAAGGTTTTTCAAGCATGTTAAAAAAATTCTTCCAGTAGAGATGTCATGTAAGTCCATGTTCCCTCTGCTGGGATGAGGAATGGAGAGGGGAAGGGAGCTGCTGCCTCCTGTTCTGCTTCCATACTTTTGTTTTCTCCTGTGGCTTCTGGAGATGGAAGTAAATGATTCTAGACAACCAGTTTGATGGCTTTGCTACACTTACGGTGTCCAGGTTCTGCTTTCTTTTCTTTGATGAAATATGGCATTAAATGGAACAAGTGAAATATTTGTACTGTTGTACCTTGGCACAGCAGCAGCAGCCCCAGAAATTTTCCACTTGCAGCTCCTGCTTGTGTAGATGGGCACGTGCAGAGGTGGGAGAATTGGCAGCACAGATGCTGGGGAAGGGGCTGTGTGCTGGGGCTCTCTGGAAGGGCCTGACGGTGACAGTCCATGTGCAGAGAGATCACTCCCCCCTGGTGAGTGGTGAGCCCTGCTCCTCCCTCCCTCCCTGCCTCCCTTCCTGGGCAGCATTAACATCTGCAGGGCTGCTCCCCTCGGAGTGGCAGCTGTGGCAGGCTCTCACAGCAAACCTGACCCCGAGCTGGCACATCCCTGCAGCCACCTCCGTGTCCTCTGCTGCCAGCTGCCAGCCTGGAAGAGGCAGCCTGGAGCCCAGGATGCTGCTAAACACCACCAGGACTTGTTTGCTCCCTCCCCACTGCCCCTTCCCCACGGGCTGTGCCGAGTCCAAGAGCCGCCGAGCTGCCAACGAGAGCAGAATTACTCACAGCTGCTGAGTGCCACCTGCTCCTGCCCAACTTCAGCCAAAAGAGTTTCCTCCCCGGAGTGCCCTGGAGTGGGGAAATCCAAAAGCTGTTCAGAGCAGGCAGTATTTAGTGTGGATGGGGGAGAGACACAGCAGTTCTTGCTTGGGAGCAGAGTGTGTGACGCAGGAGGTCTCTAGGACTAATGTCTGTTCCAATCTCCCTCAAATCACCCCTTCTCCATTCTTCCAGTATGTTGCTTATGAATATTAATTCAGCCCTCTCTCCCTTTATATGCCGTCCCTTTTCCCCATCCAAGCTAATGCAAATTTAATGTTGTTAAAAAAAGAAAAATAAAAAAAGGTCTGCAAATGACAGTGAGAGCAGAGTGTCTTCCTTGGCTCTGTGATGTATTAATGCAATGACACCTGGTGTGACACTGCATTTTATTCTGTGGTAGAACTCCTTGACCCTAAGAAAGCAAAAGAACACACTTCCTTGTGATTCCCTCTCTGTTTCTTAATAACTTTTTTCATTCATCCCCACTGCCCTTCATTTGCCCAGTGTTTCCCAGCAGTTTGCAGATATTTTTATTGTTTTGGTTTGCTAAATACATCTTGCTTACTTAAATTGCCTGTGGTATAGAAACAGTAAATAAAAGGTTGACATCATTATGAATTCATAGCAAGAGGCCACTTGACAGCTCTCTGAGAACCACATTCTTTCTTAGAAAGTACTTCATTGCTTCAAAGGACTTTGTTCTCATTGAATCAGTAGAAATTTTGTTGTATTTAAGTAGAAAACCATGTTCTAATGTCTGCATTCATTTATTTAAAAGGAAGATTTGAGGAAGGTTTGTTGTTGAGTTAACCTGCTGACAGTTTTATCAAGTTTGTGCCTGGCTTTAGGCTTAGGAGCTCGCTTGCTTAGGTGCCTTTCAGAGTCAAAGCTTAGGTTTAATTTTGTTGCTTGTATCATCATTATCCATTGATTACTTCTTGCTTTCATCTTTGCAATTCAGTTCCCAGTGTTTCTCTTTCTTTCCTCTGCTTTTCTATCATTGTCTGAGTGTCATTAAACTGCTTTGAATTTGCTCTTCATTCATTTGTGAGCTCAGTTATAAAGTCCTTTTCCTTGCCTATCTGCAGTACAAATGCCTGGAGTGATAATAACTAAAGCCTCTTTATTATTTCTTGAAAATATCACCTGGGATGTTCAGCTGAAGGTGGGTTGGCTGCAGCTTGTTTGGGAAGATAAAGAGAACTTCAGGCAGCGTGGGGAGAGCTGTGGGTACTCAGGCTGTCACATGCTCACTTGCATAAATAATCTCAGCTAGGAAATAAATCATAGCAGTCTTTTGCTGTTGGTAGCCTGCTTTCCTAAAACTTCTCCAGGTCCTCTCCAGGGGCCTCTGCCTGATGCTGGTGATGAATATGTAAGGGAACAATTGGAATAGAGGGCTTTGAGAAGTGGCAATCCCAAGAAATTCTACTGACAACCTGTTCTGTTTCTCTCATCTATTTCTTCCTCATTGCACAGTTCCAGGAAATTTGTTGTTTATGGCAGAGGATAGCCCTGTGGAGGAACTAATTGTTCCCTTTCTCTGCTTACCCCAGAGGAAGGGGAAATGCTCATTCCCCATAAAGGGATGATTGAGCTGCCTAAAAGCACATGGAAAGGCAGCATGGTAGAAATAGGTCACAACCATTATCTGCAGGTCATGGCATCAAAACTCTGTTTTGCAGCTTTGCCTTGGCAAGCAGCTTCCCAGGCACAGGAGCTCTGTGTGTCCCCCTGCTCTGTGCTCCTGCTTCCACAGCATCTCTGTTTCTCCCTTCTTTTCAATTATTGTGTCACTTGACTGTGTTCACATAGCTAGAGAGCAGTAAAATATTTCATCTGTTGACTGCTGCATCTAAAATAGATTAAATTAGTGTTTATTCAACTTTTTACTGCTGACTTACAAAATTACTTTTAGTCTGGTTTGGATAGATAACTTTTTCTATTAATTTATTGCCATGCTCTGTTTTGATTGCTTTTTTTCCATTGGTATCAAATCATATGCTGCTTTAATATTTCCTCCAAGATGTGCTCTTGATTAAGTCTATGTTGGATATTTATACCACCAAGGAGGATACTATTTAGAAATTCACTTTCCTAATAAATACCTGTTTTTAAAGCTCTCACTTCTCCAAATCAAGCTGACTTGATTTAAGTGTAGTTAATCCTACTTTTTTCATGGATCTTTTGCATAGACATTGGGAGAAAATACTTTCCTGCATCATGAATGGACACATGTAGAATAAGTGATACAGGATCAGAGGGGATGTGATTTTGGGATAAGGTGTAAAACATTTCATTTAAATTTTTATGTAGTGCCAGAATGATTTTGATTTTGGTACTATGGCAGAATCTAAGGTCTTCTCATTAGTTTTATGTATCGACAGTCCTTGTCTCAAAAAGCTCATAAGAGAAATTAGTCGTGAAGTTTGAGATTAAAAAAAAAAAAACCAAAACCACTGGAGAGAAGAGAACATCATGCAAAAATATTATATAATAATAAATAACAATTAATTATATCTATATATAATTATATATTGTAAATTACTACATGACCTCATAAATCAGAAGCCAGTTGACAGTTGCTGTCCAGAGCCACCAGTGTGGTTGTGGATGTGCAAAGGCTCAGGAATCAAAAGAACTGTTCAGGGCTGGTACCAGAGTTAGCAGCACCCAGCAGCTCCAGCTGTGGAGGCTACCCCAGCTGCTGAGCTGGTCTGTCAGTGAGTGACACACAGGCCTTAGATGTGTCACATACCTCACAAATCATATTTTTCCATGTAACTTTCTAGAAAAATGCTTTCTTAAAAACTGTTCTTATTTTGGGGGGTTTTGCTTGTTTTGCTCAAGAAGTTTATGTGCAAAAAAACTGATGTTTTCATGTGCTCTTCAATTTGTTTTTCAGCCTAGCCCATGACATTTGATCTTTCTTTACACCAAAAAAAATACTAAAATGGTTGTAGCTTTTGAGACACACCATTTTAAAAATATGTTTTCTTTGTCAGGTGCTAGCTTTTGAAAAAAAATCCTGATATATCCATGTATAAAGTATGGAGCATGCATGTGGATCTTGAGGCCATGTCAGCTGTAGTTGCTCTGACTGTCTGAAATCTCCTGCCAGGACTGGGAGTGCTCCTGCACCTCCTTCCCCACCCGGCACTGCAGAGATTCAATCACAGCTCCAGTTCTTTTTGCTCTTTAAGCTGCTGTGGTTGATTTTGCTGGCAGTAGAGGAAGGTGCATGAACAGATCCCTTCTGCTGGCTGCAGGGCACGTGTGGTGACTTCCACGGGGGAGCAATAACACCCAGTGGGGAGTTTGCAATGGCTCCAGCTGCAACAGCTGTTTGTGCCTCAACATCTGGCCTGGCCTCAGCCTCAACACTGTCAGTGTTCTCAAACTGATGAACTGAGCATTTGGAGAGTTTATGTAAAAACATTACATTTTAATGGTTTTCTTTTGCTTTTTCTTTTCATTCTTTATGTCCCTTTGAAGGAAAAGAAAAGCACTTGTATGTAGATTTTTTTTCCCAAAAAAACTCTGGCTCTGTTCTCTGCTGATGGAAAGGCCTTGTTGCCTGGAGATAAAAGCACCATTTCTTGCATCAGTTTAAATTTCACTCTTCTCTTCACAGTCTCATCTCAACAAAGCAGAGGTTCAAGTTTAAACACATGCTTACATCTATTTTATTCAGGAGAGCGTGTAAGCACACATGCATAACTGAAGTCAATGGGATTTAAGTGTGTGCTTCACTTTAAAGCATGTGCTTCACCATTCCCCTGAATGCAGGGGGTTTAATCTGAGTGCTTTGGAAATTGCAGTGGCCTTGCACATATTGGTTCTTTTATCCATCTGGAAGAAGGGCTACTGTGAAATTTGCTAAGTACTGTTCACACTTTGAAATTTTCACGTAATGCGTGCCTGTTTCTCTCCTTGCAGTAAGCTTAGTTTGCACACAAAAGCTCCATGTGAAGGGGGTTGGAATTTGTTCCTATGCCTTTGAGTGGGCTGTGTTGAGGCTGATGGGGGTAGGGAGTGTTCAGACTGTGGCCATGCCCAGTTCTTCTGTCTAAGGCGTGATGGCACCCAGCACTGCAATATTTAATCTGTGCCTGGCACTGGAGGCTTTCCAGTGGCCACTTGTAAATATTTCACTTGTCCAGGACAGCAGAATCTGTTAGAATGAAGAGCTCAGAGGCATGTGAAGAGCAGTGGCTCTTACCTGCCTGCCTGGGTGTTGGTGATACTTGGAAACCTCTGTAATTTCCCTTCAGATGTGGAACTGCAGCTCAGCAGCTGGGCCCCAATGTTTTGAAAATCTTTGAGAACTAATTAGGCTCTCCTCAGAGTACAGCTCATCCAGCCAGTCTGAATAAACAAATGGCACCGTTTGTATTAGGAAATCTCTACAAATGACTGATCCCTGTCATGGGGTAACATTAATCTTTTTAGTATAGATTTCCAATAGTTAACCATCTGGCTCCATGCAGTTTTCCAGAAAACACTCACTGCTGGGGCTGGTGCAAAGAAGAAGGTGGGATTAATAACCTGAATACATCCCATGAAGCATTAATCTTTAGGATTGGCCATTTGTTTTTATAAAAAACAACTCCCATAAGATAATATTTCACAGCATGTGGTGTTTGCCTGGACTTCTTTCAAAATGAGAAAATGTTTTCAGTGTCTGCCGTGATCTGCACTTTGCAAATTCAGTGTGAATGATAAAGGCTGGAAGAATTGTGTGTTCTCTTCTGCTGTATGTTGCATTTACAGTCCTGGCCTGTTCAGTGGAAATGTCTGTGCTTTGTGATACTGGTTGTTAAAGCTTTTCATTCAGAGCAACACTTCTATATAGAAATCTAAAATCATCCAAGTCAATGCCAATAATTAACACACAGGCTGGGACAGGCACTGCGTTCATCTGATGGATGAATTTTGTCAACTGAGCTGTCCAGGCAAGTCCAGACTCTTGGTGCAGGTTAAATGGCCTCAGTCTGGCTGAGCATTTAGGCACCTGCTTGACTTTAATCACCACTTGTTCTGCAGATTTCACTGGTCCCAAGTGCTCTGTTGAAATCCAGCCCTGTGACTTAGCTCCCTGACCTGCAAGCTGTGGCAAATTAAAGGCAAAAGCAGCTGAAGAGGTTGTGGCCCTCAGGCTGCCTGTCCTGCCCCTGTGATGGAGATTACTCTGCTGCAAGGCAGGTGAAGAAATGGCTGCTAAGGCACAGTAAGTTAAACTCAAATTGGAGACAAAATACTCCAAGCTGAAAAGCTGAGCACTCCAGAAGCTGCTTCATGAGCTGTGTCATTGTCTCTGCTGTGGTGGGAGGACAGCTGCCATCAGGGGATGGGGGAGATGGTCTAGGGGATGGTAACTACCTTGGCCATCTGATTTGAATCCCTTGCTGCATGCAAACCAGAGCTCTCAGTGCCTCCCTGCCAGCCTGGCTGTTTGCAGAGCTGGCTGGCTCTGTGCTGCTGCCTGCCCTCCCTGCACTGCTGGGCTCTGCTGCCTTCAGCACTGCCCAGTACCAGAGCAGCAGTTCCAGCTGGAATCTCCAGACAGGAGGGACTGCACCTTCCATGTGTTTGACTGCAGCATATTGTGAACACCATCAGAACAGAACTAATAATTTTCCTAATCTGCATGTGACACGAGTGCACTTGAGTAATGTACAGCGCTCTGCACATAAACCATGTTTATACCTTCTCACCCAATCATGTCTGTTGCAGTCTTTCCAAATAAATGGTGGGTTTCTCAGTGATTCTTCCTGATAGAGAGTGATTTGTAATAATCTTGTCATGCCAAACTCATAATAATACTAAATGAAGACATTTGTTGGAGGAAGTGATTGTAAATTACAAGCAAATTCAAGCCTTGCTGGCATTAATCAATACCAAAACACAATTTCTGCATTCCTGATATTATACTGCTGAATCTAATCCCATGGATTTTACATTTCCATGTGAATTAAGCATTTATTTTGATTTAAACCCTTTTTTTTTTCCTCCTGGGAAAGGATAAGGCTTTTTTGAGGTGGGTATTTTATACAGTCTTGACAGACCTGTACTTCCATATGCAGAGCTGATAACTTTTGTACACAGTTAGTTAACCTGTAGTGCTTCCTCTGGTTTGCATTTCTGTGTGGTTGTGAATTAAGCTGGTGTGAGTAAAGCTTTGCATAGTCAGGCTCTCTGAAGACACCCTCTGACCAGAGAAACAATGCATTGTTTTAGTTGTGTGGCAGTGTTTGATTGAGAACCTTCTCCTGGTGGTTGTCATAGGGTTTATTTTCACTCCATGAGCCCTCTCCACCCTGATCAGCACTGAAGGGCTATGGACTGACTCAGAATGTACAGTACATTACACCCATTGGGAGTGGGTGGTGTTGCAGTATTCTGTTAGATTATTATCTTTTCTTTAAGATTCGGTAGAACTAGAGTTCAAAGTGAACCATCAAACCCATTTCAAGGTTATTACCTTTTTGTCAGGCATTTCAATACCAATTTATTTTGGTTCAGCAACCTCAGTATTGCATACTTAGCAGCACAGTTGTAATGATATTTTCATATGTATTTCCATTAAAAACAGAGAGAGGCTTCCATATCCTATGATCAGTTTTCCATTTAATCTTTCTTCTAGTATCAGCCACTCATTTTGGTTGAATGTGGAAAATGCAGTTGATTGTTTTTGATAACCACTAATGCATTCTGCCAGTGATTTCTTTCCACTCGTTACAGTAATACAAGAAGATTAATCGTACTTGATTTTATTTTAAAATATTAGACATCAATAATACAAAAGCTGACACTTCTGGGAATTTAACCTACTGGATTATTTATGTCACAGACAATTTTTTTATTTAAGCAATTGCTTCAGAGTAAATGCAGAGACTGTCAGCTGTTTATTCACAGCCATGTGCATAGACTGGTGTGTGTGTTTTCTAGGAGCAGCACTGCTATGGCACATTTTCATTCTGCTAAACAGTAGCTTTTGAAATATTTAAGAGGCTATTGTACTTCAGTGCTACCAATCTCTTTATTTTAGGCCTGATTTAAAGCATATTGAAGTCAATGCCCATTCTTTGTTTGATCTCAGTACATATAATTCTCAGTGACTGGAAGTTAATAGAGCAGATCATCCTCTGTGATACCTGGAGTTGGTATTTATGTGTCTGCAGGAATGTGTGTCCATGCACAGCACACAGCAGACCTCAGAGCCTTGTGCTGGGAGCTCCTGGTCTTGGAATCGAATTTATGTGGGAAGTGTTAGCTTACTGTAGAATGGGCAACAGTGGAAGTAGCTGACGTGGCTCAGTGCAATTATTTTCAGCAGCTGAGGTTCAAAGGTCAGTCCATTTAGCACTGCAGGGCAGGACTGCAGCATCCTTGGTGCTGGGTGTGTGAACTTTGCTTAAAGAGGGGGCAAAGGGTCTGATGTAAAAGTCACTGCCTTCAGTGGGCTTTGGGTCAGAATCTAAATACAGTTTTTATCTGATAGATTGTTCAACTGTTACATTTTACAAGAATATTTGTGTGTTTCTTTCGTACTAATGGTCTGAGGGAAGTAATATTTTTCAGAATAATAAAACTGTTAAAGAAATATGCTCTGATTTTCTGTTTCTTTAACACCGACATCAGGATGGTGTAACTCTTTTGAAATCAATGCAGTTACACCAGAATAAAGCTGCTGTTAATGGAGTGCAGAAATTGATGTTAATGGAGTGGAGAAATCTGAGAACTTCTTTATATCAGACTCAATTGACTCTAATTTTGATCATCTCCCTTGAACTGGAATTAGTAAACACTGAAATAGATAGAACTGCGCTGGAGTAAAAGCAGTGTAATGGCATGGAGAATCCATCCTTTGTCAGTCAAAATGACTGCTAAAGAACCATTCTAACTTGAATTTTCTCAGTGGAAATTATTCTTTAACCATTCCATTTAACTTGAATGGTTTTGGAAATTCAGCCAGCATTTCAGTGGCAGCTCCGATTCTGTGTTTTATGGAACAGGTTTTTGCCTCGAGAGCATCTTCTCCAAATGCATCAGTGTTGTAACTCAGCTTCCTTCAGATGAAGTAGATGGAGGTAAATTTGGCATGCTGATGAAAGCCTGAAAAGCAGAGTGTGCAAGTTTTAATAGATCTTCCAGACTGTTACAGCAGTAACAGTTAGAGATCAGATCATGGGATTCAAAACATGCAGAAGCACAAATGAAGGCAATTTGCTTTCCAAGGTCTCCAATGCTTTGTGCTTAGATGTTTGCAGTTGCCCATTTGTCTGTGATAACTGTAAAACACCAGACTCTGAGAGGAGGCTTGTGTTTTTCTGTGCCTCCCTGATGCTGGTGTAGAGCCATGTAGCTGCACAAGGCCAAAGTCAGGCAGTGCAGATAAACAGCAGTGAGGGCTGTGATCTCTGGGAGAGGCTGTAAGTCATATGGAGGGTATGTTGTTGTCCCCTCCATATTTTCTATGTCTCTGTGAAAAGGCACAGAACATCAGAACAGAACTAATAATTTTCCTAATCTGCATGTGACACGAGTGCACTTGAGTAATGTACAGCGCTCGGCACATAAACCATGTTTATACCTTCTCACCCAATCATGTCTGTTGCAGTATTTCCAGATAAATGGTGGGTTTCTCAGTGATTCTTCCTGATCTGTGAAGGACAGCATCTGGACCCCCTTGTCACAGGAGTGCACTGAATTCTGTGTTGTTAGCAAGCTGTGCCTCCAGCTGTCACAGGACAGACGTGGCTCATGGCACCACCTCTGAGCACACTGATGGTCCTTGTGCCTTACTGTCCTCACTGACCCCAGTGCCTTCTAGGTCCTTGTGCATTGCTGGTTTTTACTCAGAATGACCCCTCAGCAGGTTTGGGGGAAGCTGGGCTGGAATGGAGGTGCCTTGAGCCAGAGGCTGCAGCATCTTTTAACTTCTCTCCTTCCTGGTTACATTGCAGACCTGGGCTAACAATTTGCAGAATATACTTCTGGAATTTTGGAGACTCTGACTTCCTCTTTGGCCTGTGAATTTCATTGTCACTTCACACCTATCTTTCAGCCAAATACAGCAGAAAGGTGCTGGGATTGCAGTCAGTGTGGAATGTCATCCCTGTTGTGATGTCATTTTCAACACTGCAGCTTTCTGTGTGTGAAGCAGACTTCAAAAGTGTCTGAGATCAAATCTCTCATATTCCCAGAGCAGTGAGAACCATTGTTTGAGGTTCTAAATTATTGTGGGGAAATGTGGGGGCTGGGACACTCTTTGGTTGAGGGGAGCTGGTGTTAATGATCCAAATTTTACTGTCATCCAGACTTACTACATTGTTTTGAGCAATGACTGTGGAATATATAACCTGTAAATGTCTCAGCAGATTGCACTGAACAGAGCTCAACAAATGAAAGCTGTGAACCATGACTGGATCCTTCTTTTTGAATAAGAAGTGTAGGAGCATTGTTCCTGGAGAGGAGGGGGTGATGACTGGCTGTTTTACTGGATTCCTCCTTGGGTCTGAGTGCCAGCCACTGAAAGAGAAGCCAAATGAAACATCAGGGACCTTGCAGGTGTAATTCATGATCCTAGCATTGCAGAGAAGTTTAAAGCTAACGAAAAGAAAATAATGAGCCACTGGCTTGAAAAAGAGTCAGGAGTATTTATTACATCTGGTAATGTAAATTTAAAGTCTAAATCTTTACTGTATTCAACCAGAAGCCTAAAGGATGGGATTTTTCTTTTTCTCTAAATCAATTCTCAGTGTTGCCTTGAGCATCTCAGTTGTGGGGCTCCAATTTCAGTGATTTGAGATCTGTGGATAAGAAAAGAGATGAAAATATCTCGATCTGAAGCAAATTGTTGTATGCAAGCAGAGACAGACCTGGGAGCAAAGAGAAGGTAGGTGTCATCTGCACTGAACAGATAAAAGCTGTAGCTGACTTTGCCAGGAGTTTTCTGTGGCTGAAATTTCCCCTCTTGAAAAGGGACAGCGAAAGGTTGACCATGTGTTTCCACGCTGGGCTTGGCTATGACACACAGTAATTTTAAAGCAAGATATTCGTACCTCGAAGCAAAGCTGAATTTTACCCCATGGCTGTGAGCCCTGGCAATTGCTGCCTTCCCAGGGAGCACTCCAGCACCTCCTGTTAACTGCTCAGCAGAGTTCAGCTGCTTTAGTGCAGCCTGTGCAGGGTAGTTGGATCTCTTTTTTAGGTTGCTAAGTTATACACAATCCTTTTACTAAACACATGCAGCAAATAAAATCAGCTAAGTGCTGCATAATGGATCGTGGGGTCAACATCTTTCTCTTTCTTCATTTTGTAGCTTATTTCAGCCTCTGAGAAATGTGAACAATTATGCAGGTGTAGTCACTACCAAAAGTAAGAAAGATTGAATTTGCTATTTGTAGCACTATAAAGCAAATACAGAATTCAATAATGTGTATTTTCATTATCCTAATGGAAGATTTCAGTATGTTAAATGTGTTCAGATGTCCTTGGCAAAATTGGGGTCAGTCATGTGAAATGGAGACAAAATGTGTTTCATCATCTTGTGGTTATTATACTACAAGGATTTCATTGTAAAGTGCAACAAGTAATTGCAGCCACATTCCTGATGCTATTGACTGCTTTATCTAATGGAAATGATTTCTTTCTTGATTATTTAAAATGAACCTTTTACCATTGTCATGTAAGGAAGTTGTAAAGTTGGGTTTTTTTTAAATACATTACAGCACCACCATTAATAACAACAACAACAACAGATTAAGAGTGTGCACTTCTCAGATGGTTTCATCCAAGGATCTAAAGATGCTTTAGGCAGAATATCCAAATTAAAGTTCTTGTGTGGGGGAGGCAAATGGCAGGGAGGATTGATTTGAAACTGAGACTGTTCTTGTGCTAGGCCTGGTGGAAAGCTGCACAAGTCCACGGTAAGTCGTGCATTAGTGCAGCTCCTTGGGCTGAGCTGTGCTGTCCCCAGGTGTGCCTCAGTCAGGGGCTGTTTGTGTCCCTTCAGGGGCTCGGGATGAGGCTTCACCCTCCTGGACAGAGCCCGTGCAGTTCTCACCCCGGGCAGAGCGCTCGGAGTGTGTCCCAGATTTCGGGGATTCACTGCTGCAAGGTTTGGCAGGCAGGAGCTGGACCCATTTCCCCAGGAGCTCTGCAGGAGTGCACTGCCCTGGGCTCTGAGCTCCAGACCCAGCCCTGAACCCAGTGCTAGCCTGCAGCAGACCTGGCTGAGCCTCCTCCTTCATTAAATCACCTTCCCCAGCTTTTTGTGTCCCAGGGCCACCCACTCCAGTGCTCTGTGGGTTTGTGGACAGCACTCAGAGCAGCACTGCTGAGCCCAGAACCTGAGCCAGAAGTGCAGAAGTGCCTGAAGGGCTGGATTTCAGTGCAAAACAGCCACAGAAAGGTGGGGCAGCTGTGAGGCCAGGGGCAGAGGGGAGCCAGCCTGTGCCTGGGCTCAGCTCAGCCTGCACGAGGCCATCAGGATGTGCCTCTGAGAGATCCTTTCTCCAGAGGGACAAAATGCATTCTCACATCACACTGGAATCTGCTGTTTGCTGTCAAAGGTCTGGGCTCTCACTTCCCCCTGTTCTTCAGGATTGAAGATGCACTTGATGGCTACCAGTTTGCAGATTAAGGCTGCACTGTAAAAATCTTGCTTACAGGGTGTTTGCCTGGCAGCAAGCATGCATTGCTGTGGGCTTTGGTTCACTGCAAATCTGATGTTCAGGTACATCAGGTAAAAATTTCTCAGGTTGTCATAGCCAGGCTTTTCTTTTCCAACCAATAAAACATTTCTCGTTTGTTTTGCATTTCTCAGTTGGATGTATAATATCTGTATGTGTATATATAAATATAAAGGAATAAATAAACAAACACGTTATTCATCCCAGAAACATGAGAGACCAAATACCAACACACATAAGGCTGCAACTCTGCAGATGTGGAATAGCTGTTGCTCAAAATGGGGTTATTCTAGATTTATACCTGTGGAGCTAAGTAGAAGTTCACATGGAGGAAGGCCCAAAACATATGGCAGTACCAATTTTGTTCAGAGCAAGTTTTTAATGATTTCTACCATTTGATCTACTGTATTGTAGATTTTATGGGTCAGTGTGGATAATAAAATAAAATAAACATCTGGTAATGTACAGCTTTTTTTGGGTAGATTTACAGAGCTGGGCAGGGATGCAGCTGGTGTGTGGCTGTGGAGCCAATAAACAGACACTGAAGTTATTTCTGCTTTTGGGGGAAGAGTTGATCAACTGCAAACATCCCCACTGCTGAGTTTGCTCAGCAAGCTGCTCGAGAGGCCCCAGCCAATAATGATGCTTTATGGAGGTGTTTGTGCTCTCTCCCCACATGCAGATCTGGGGTTCAGCCCGGCCAGCAGCAGAGTGCCAGGATTTACAGGTTCCCCCAAGCACAGCCAGGGCAGCTTTAGGGCTATTAAGCTGCTCAGCCAGTGTCAGGATGGTTCTGCTTGCTTCTCTCACACCATTAATTTGCTACCAGTTGTGAGTAGTTCTTTTCACAGGGCAGTGAAAATAAACCTATGGAATGGGGTGCTGCAATCTCTTTTGCCATTAGGCACGGATTTTTTAAAATTAATTTTATTTTAGTTTTGTTGCTTTTGAATGAGACACTATTATTATTATTATTGTTATTATTATTATTATTAACATGGTTGCCAGACAAAATTATTATGTTAAAGCAGAGACATCACATCCCTTACATTTCGTAGCTCAGTGCAATTTTCATAAAGTGTGAGGCAACATCCAAAAAAACATGACTCAGAATTAGAGTTTCAGAAGATTATTATATAGACATTATTTCCCCCAGGTCATGGGCTTTAGTCAAATTTGGAAGAGAATGAAATTGCCAACAGTGAAAAGCAGACAGAAAGGTATGAGTTCATGAGCAGAGAAATAACATTTTCATTTGTTCCTTCCCCATGGGAAAGATTCAACATTCCGGTAAATGGAGACGGTTATAAGAAATGAATTTTTGTCAGCAGGGATGTGATTTTAAGGCTCACTTATCCATTGGCAATCTAGATTTCTAACCCCAGGAATCTAGGAAATTGCTACAGAATGTAGTCTTTATTATAAACAAGTTTTTTTTCCTTTCTTTTCCTTTTTTTTCCACCCTGTCTTTTTTAGTAGTTGAGATTTTTAAGGTGCAGGGCTCTGCTGCTCTGAGCATTTCAAGGGGTCATATTGCCACAGAATTATTCTGTGTGGCTTGCTGTCCCTTTGAACCGTGCCTTCTGTGGTGTAGTGATCCCTCTCACCCAGAAATTCCTCTGATCATTGGAACAAGGTTGTTTTTAAGAGCTAAAAGCACCCCCAGCAATGTGGCGTTTGCAGCAGACTTTGCTCCCAAGGATCTAAGCACCATTCCTTGCTTTGTGGTTTTCTCCCTGGGCCATTTTTTAAGCTCTTCCATTCACACAGGCGAGGCAAACAAAGTAGCAAAGAGTTTAGGGGGTGGCTCTTGTTTTTGGTGTGCACAAATAGCTGGGATTTGCAGGCTTTCCGTGGCACTGTCCCAGCCAGACTACTTTTTGTAATTAAAAGGATTTTCTTCCAAGAGAAGTGTTCATTTTTTTGCTTCATCTGACTCTTGTAACCTCACTCTGTATTTAGATTCTGTCAGGATGTTCAAATGCTGTTCCTGTGCCTGTGATTTTATATAACCCTAAGCCCTTCATTTCTAATGATGCAGATTGGTCTCTTCTTTTTTTTACCATTTTGTTTTTAAATAACAACTTGAAAATATGTACATCTGATACCTCCTTTCCTTGGTGTGTTTTTCTCCATTTTAATATCTTTTCTTACAACCAAGACCTGTTTACCTAAATATATTGTTAACAAACAACGTTATTGCCACTGCCTGTCAACATCTTACTCACCACAAATTACATTTGTTCTGTTAGCTTCATTATTATTGTGTCCAAACTGGGGTATAATGATTATGGAACATCATTATAGAGCCTGATTAATAAATAAGAATTGATTACTCTAACTTTGTCCATTGTATTAGCCCCAGGTGATTTATACTGTTGATGTCATTTTCTGAAAAACTGCAAATGCTTGAGAAAGACACAGAGAGGGGAATATAATTTCCTCTTAGGAAAGCACAGTCAAATTGCAATCCTTTGTCTCTGCTGGTGTGTGAGGGCAATCAGAGCTGCAGCTTTAAGAGTCTCTGAGTGATCACTGACTGTATTTTAGCATGGAACTATTTTCCATTTGCTTTCCTGTCTCCTAAGATGTGGGTATCCATGGAATGTTTTCATGGTGTTGGCTGGCACCAAAGAAAGGGAAAGAGCTTTTCCTTCACGCACACATACAACTTTTACTAGTGTTTATTCACAGATAGTGTTCAAACATGCCTTAAGGAGTGAAAAAAAATGAAGCTAAAGCAGAAAGTGCTGCAGCTGTACTGCTGCATCTGCATTGCCTTCTGCTGATCTGATTCTGGGGGCCTGGAAAAATCCATGGAGAAACTCCAGCCTGCTCATGCAGGTGTCCTGCTGCTCCTTCCCTACGAGGCCAGCACTGCCTCGTACCTGTAAAACCCCTGTTCCTTTCTAAAGGAACACACTGGTTACAAAGAGCTGTAAAGAAATGGGGAACTAAACAGATGTTTGCAAGTTGTTTTTTGCTGTTTTACAAACCTTTCCTGCAAACTGAGTGCAAGTGGTGAAACCTTCAGGTTGTCCTGTGTGTTGCATGGCTGTGAGCTGTAATGTGGTGGAAATGCTGTGGATGGTGTTTGAGTTCTCCAGCTGTGCTGGGTGATGTTCCCTGATCCACTGGGCAGTGCTGCAGTTTTTGGGTCTGGGAATGTCTTGGTTTGAAAAAACAGGCAGGAGCCTCCCTTGGAATGGAAAATGCAAACCCCCTCCCTCTGAATTATTATAATTTTGAAATTAAAGGGCTATCAGGCAAAGATATGGAATAGGAATAACAGTTCTTTATTAGGAAAATGAAAAATACAAATGCAATAATACAAAAAAAATCAGAAAACAAACCACTGCCAGAGTGAGGATAGGAGCTGACCCCCTGTGGGTGAGGGAGGTGGCTCAGCCCCATGCCAGGGTGGCTCAGCCCTCCTGCAGTGCCAGCTGTGCTTCTGCTGGAGCAGGGATCCTGCACAAGGGGGGAGTTTTCCTCTGGAGCTCCAGGGCTGGGGGAGATGGGCCTGGGCTCCTCTGGGAATGCAGGGGGAAGAAAGCTGCTCCTCTGGGAATGCAGGGGGAAGAAAGCTGCTCCTCTGGGAATGCAGTGGGGCAGAGGCTGCTGTGCTGTTCCCGGGTCAGATTGGATCCAGGTAGGAATGCTGGGCTCCTCCCCGGGCAGAGCATCTCCCCATGGATGATGGAATTTTCTCAGCCATGCAGGGACACTCAGTGGCCATGAACAGCAGAGATCTCCTGGAGGGACGATTGGCTGTGGCAGAGATAAAGAAAACTGCCCAAAGAACAGCAGAGAACGGCCCCAGCTCTGACAGATGGCAATGGAACACACACAGATCTTACAACTCAGGACAGGGAAGGAGCTGTCATGACCCAGCTGTGTTGCAAGCATGGCAGAAAGTGGTCCTAGCTATTAGTGATTAACTCATTTGCAAGTGAGAAATACAATTGGGCTGGAAAAGATTGAATCCTCTCTTTTAAGACAATTCTAATTAGTACTGGAGTTGGAGGTGGGTTTGCCTTGCTTTCCCAGGAGGGTGCAGTGTCCTTGCCTGAATCAGGACTGGCTGAGCAGTTTTAGTGGGGAAGGAAATGGAGTAGGAAGAGTAGAGTGCCACCCTCACACTTCTCAGGGTATCACTGATTACCAAGTAAAAAATGTACCAAGGAATGTAATTTAACAGTTATTTGCCCCCTTCTGTCTTTGCAAGAAAAGCATAATTTTCTCTATGCACTTGGTTTAATTCTGGCTAGTGTCTGTTCCATGACTGACTAACCCTTCCTGTAGCCAATACATTTTACAGTAGCAAGATTAATCCTTCTCAGGCTGTGAATTAGCTTTTTCCACCATCACTGTGGCCTTTATCACTGCCAGGGAGTCAGTGCATGGATAATGCAGCCAAACCCTTGGAGATGTTTTGGGCTGCTTCCCATGCCCAGTGCCAGGGGTCTGAAACAGGGCTAGGTGGGCTGGGCAGGCTCAGCTCTCCTCAAGGTTGGACAGGGACCCCCTTTGTTTCATCCCTGGTGGTTTGGGAGGAGCTGGGGAGGTGAGAAGCCTCAGAAGCTGTGGCTGGGGAGGGGGAGCGTGTCCTGGGGTCAGAGCCTGAATCCTGCAGGGATGGGGAATGGGAAGTGGCTTCCCCTGATGAGTGTCCTTATCTGAGAAACAGCACTGAATGGGGCTATTCCAATTTGGGTTTTTTTGGTTGGTTGGTTGGCTGGTTTGTTTCTCTGCAAGGAAGCACTCAGTTTGGCAGTGGGCTCCTAGGAAAGCATTGCTTGTGTTCCTGCAGTATTTATTGTAATTCCTGGAGCTGTCAGTCAGAGCACAGGCTTCGAGGTGCAGACACAGCTCACATTGCTTACAGTCTATAAGAAATATAATGATCTGCACCTAGTCAAGGGAAGCATTTAATGAAATCTCTTTCAGACATGGGAAACTAAGGTTTTTACTGCTTGTTGATAAAGTCATTCTCTTCTTACTAAGTGTTCTGTTGGGAATGGAACTGAAAGCTCTCGTGTCTGATTGTTTCTTCTGCTGGAGCTAATGTTTTGAATACATGTTTGACTCTGGAATAAATGTTTTCTGTTATAATGTGGTTGCTCCTGTGCAAAGAAGGAGCAAAAGACTTCTATTACTGAGTGATTTTGAGACTCAACAGTTCAGGGGAATTGGAAATTGTGAGCAAAAAAATCCTGAGAAATAACTCAGGTTACTACAGCCCCACCTGACCCCGAGCAGTCACTGGACCAGTGATGCTTCAATGCAGGGCACTGCCCTCATGTATTTTATTCTCCTGTGCTGCTCTGCTGCCTTGGCACGTCCTGCTGAAGTGGATTAAACCCTCAGAGGAACAGGAGGGCTCCTGTCCCAGACCCAGCGTGACCGCTCACATTTCGGGGTCAGGAGCACCCAGACCCTCCTGTGAAAGTGCCCTTGGAGGTCAGTGTGAATGGAGCAGGAAAGGAATGGAGACTTGCAGTTTATTTCCAGTAGAAGCCCTAAGAAGAAAAGCAATAGTTCCTTCTTTTGTAGTTGGTGCAAGGCTTCACCACCAGCAGCACACCAGTCCCTCCAGGAGCTGGCAGCTGCCAGCTTCATTTGGCCCATGCAAGTGAGGGGGAAAAATCCTTCCCGATTTACCAAAAGAGTTTTCTTTCTACACTTGGAGCTGGGTCTCAGTTTTGCTTTATAAAGAAGAAAATTCTGAACTTTTGGGGCTTTGTTTTTTGCATATGTATTTGGTATTTCAGTGTCCAAGCTTGGCAACTCTGTTAAGAATTTGTTTTTCACAAGTGGCATTTCTTACTGCAGTCATGGCATTTGATAGTTTCCTCCATCTGCAGATCTTCCAAAGTGTTTCTCCAGCCCAGCCTTTCTTGCAGGCTCCAGGCAGAGACTGGAGAAGTGAATGTCACCTCCTTCCCCTTGCCCACGTTTGGACTCATGCCATTCACTCTTCAGCTGGTAGGGAAGAAATCGTGGCAAATTTTGCTGTGGTTCAATGTGAAATCCTTTCAGCCTCTTTCTTTGCTTCTCCAGGGAAACTGAATCTTTTAGGGGAGAAAAAAAAAAGGAGGGGAGGAAGGTTGACATACTGTAGATTTTTGTGATTTTTTTTCTTCTTACAGAGCTGCAATTGGAAAAGATGAGGCAGACCTGTGTCTCTTGACTCCTATTATTTTGGCTGGAATTTAACTTGTTTCTCTCTGCCCTGTTCCAAGCAAGGCAAATTACATCCATCTTTGGCAGAAAATGTTTCATGCAAGGGCTTTGTTGTAAGGAAAGACTGTACCAACTTCACCTTAAATTCCACTGTCTTTTTTTTTTTTTTTTTGTAATAGCTGGTCTCATGGTCTTGGTAAAAATACCAGACTGGTGGTCCTGGGCTCTGGAGTCCTCCTTGTGTTCTCAGTGCAGTTCCAGTGGGTGAGCTCTGTTCTGCAGCCCACCCTTCCCCTGGTGTGCAGGCACAGAGGGGCCAGCATGGCCCGTGCCCATTGTCCCCAGTCTGCTGGCTGAGGTGTTTTTTGAAACTGAGAGAGGAGTTTTTGGGGGGTTTTGAGCCTGTTTCCTGGTCTGGGGCGGGGGGGAGTTCATGGTCGTTGTTTTTTTGTTTGGGGTTTTCTTGTGCGTTTCTTTTGCAGGGAGTCAGAGTGAGGAATCTGTGAAGTAAGAAAAGCTAATTTCAGAACACCACTGCAAACAATCTTCTCTTACACCAAAAAACTGCCAGCCCTTCAGAGCTGGTAAATGTTTGGGGATAGGTGTTTTTCTGAGCATCCAGCTTGAAACATTCTGATATTATTTGATGATAGTTTTTATTTTTGTTAGTCAGCTTTTTTCATAGAAATCCTCTAAAGAAACCCAAGAGCTGGACCTCCTCAAGCTGCCATCCAACTCCACCAACTCCTTGGAACCCTGGGAAGGAAGACAGGAGGGTTGGTTGTGGGTGATGTGTAACAGGAGAACATGCTCTGTATATGTTTCCTGCTCCAGAAGAACTAAGAGAAATTAGACCAGTGACTTGGTAAATTATATGAAAAAATAGGCTTTGCTTGCTAATAGACTGTGAAGAAACTGATGTAGTGAAGATGAGCTGTAATATTTCATATTTCTCTGAGGAGAAAAAATTATAAATTTGATGGTGTGTGATTTATTCATGTTTCTGAACATAAAGAATAATCCCACAGTCAGCTGTCTGTTTCACACTCTGAGGCCAGGAGCAGGATTTGCTCTGGGATTTGGTGGCTGGGGTTTGTTATGAGGACTGCAGAGGAGGAACCTGTTGATTAATGATGAAGTTGGAAAAGTCTGCAGATGGGATGGTTATGCAGAAACTGCAGCCTTTTCCACATGCCTGTTTAACTGCCTCAAAAAGCATGATGACAAATATGTTAGATTTGTTGGTGTTTGTTGTGGTGGTTTGTTGGAGTTTTGGGTTTTTTTTTTCTATAACTCCTTCCTTTTGCTCCCATTCTCTTGGCACATCCAGGGGTTTGCCCTTCACTGCAGTCCTGTCCCTCCATTCATGCTCTGCCTCTCTGCTGAGATGCTTTTTGAGCCTAAGCCTTCTGTAATTTAGAAATTCAGTGAACAGTTTCCTAGGACCAGAGGGTTGTTTTCCTTCGTGCAGCTCCTGAAAGAGTGGATCTTCATCTGATTCCTGAGAGACCTCCATGGTTCAGAAAAGATCACAACTTCTTTTGCTTCTTGGCCTCAGGACCAAATGCTGTGATCATGGTCTTGAGGATGAAGTGCATGAAAGCAAAGAGCTTTGAAATCTGACATATTCTGCTATAGAAGAAAGAAGGAGAAAAAAACCCAACCCCAAGCCACAGCGAGTTCCATAGAAGGAAGGCCATACAGGAGGATGTGCCTTTTTAGAGATTGAGATATCATGTATAGAGGGAAAAACATGTGCACAGAGGCTTTTGGGTTCTTTGGGTACTTTGCAGTGTATTTGTACCCACAAATTTTCACCTTCAAAATATGTATTGCGGAAAACAAGAAAATTGTAGAAAACTTGTAGAACCAATACAATTGTTGGCTAGAATCATATATAGATGAAACAAAGTTGTGGTAGAGAAAGACCAAGCCCAAAGTGTAGACTGCAGCAGTTTATGATTTGCAGTGAACTGTCTCCTAAGACATGAGGGACAGATAATAGATTTTGATTCGACTTTCCTTAGCTCATGAAGAGAAAGCATGACAGAAATTGCAAAGGTGCTTGAGAGACAAGATGACAAGCAGACATGCAAAACTTCACTCTTTGGTGTTGACATAGTGCAAGCGTTGGTTAGGTGAGCAGTTGGAGTGTGATAATGGTGCTGAAGGTTGTGAGAACAGAGAGAAACCCAAACCTCCTGACAATGCTGTGTGTGTATTTTTCAGTGCCTGCAGCCTTATTCTGCAAAGGGCAAGTTCACAGATGTTAGGGCTGGAGGGCAGGCAGTGGGCAAGGAAACCTTCCACCCTTTGGGTCACCAGTTCAAAATTACCCTGCTCCATCTGAAAGTCATTGCCATCTGGTGGGTGGCTGCAGGCCAGCATGGAATAGATGGGTGGCATCAGGCCAAGCAGCAGCAAAGGTGGAGCAGGCAGCAGGACCTCCTCTGATGGCCCTGAGGTTAAAGGGGGCAAATGACCCCCTGTGCCCCAGGAGAGCTCGGTGGCCAAGCAGAGTCTGTGGGAGGCAATGAGGAACTGCTGCACTTTAATTGGGTTGGATGGCAAAGGAGCAATTTGATGTCTAAGGCACGTCCTTCTAACACTCTCCTTCAGCATTGGGTTACCATACTCTGGGTGCATGTATGTCTTTTACAAATAAATATTATTTAAAATTGGGAAAATCAAGAAGAAAACAGAAAGAGAAAAGGAGAGAAGGAAAATCAAGGAGAAAACAGAAAGAGAAAAGGAAAGGAGAGATGGAAAATCAAGGAGAAAACACTCTCCTTCAGCATTAGGTCACCATACTTTGTATTCTGGGTGCATATATGTCTTTTACAAATAAATATTATTTAAAATTGGGAAAATCA
>QUSF01000049.1:1763256-1775320 GCA_003676055.1 Chloebia gouldiae | reverse complement strand
GATGGATGGATGGATGGATGGATGGATGGATGGATGGATGGATGGATGGATTTATTGGGCTATGCTTAAATTCTGGCTCCCAACAGTAGGATTTGCGAGCACTCCAAATTCTATTATCACTGATGGGGGGTTAATTATTAATTTATTCTTTAATCAAAACTAATTTAAAATAATTTTGAAGAGTAGGAAGCTCTTCATTAGGATGCCAAGAAGGAAATGATTCCATAAACTGGGCTGTGAGACATCCTCTAAACCCAGATGTTTGCTTTATTGCTGCTGCTGACTGAAGAAGCCAGTTCCAAACTTCACATCTGCTTTACAGCACCACTGCTCAGGGGCTCTGGACTCCAGGGAATGCTGCTGGGGAGAACCCCTGGTGAAGGGCAGGAGCAGGGTCTCCTGGGCTCAGTTCTGCTCTGTCTGTATGGCCCTGACTGGCTTTGGCAGCCCTGATTTACCTGATTCATCATATTTTGCCTTGTGTCACAGGGTAGAGCTGGAAAGGAAGCTCCCATCTCTGCCTCCAGCAGAGTTTGGTTTGTGTGATGTGTGGTGTCCCATAGGAATTTACAAGGTTACACCAGATGGAACAAGATATTGGCTCCATTTTCTTGCCTTTTTCGCCTTCTCAAAATGAGAGCTGACAGGTTTGAGTTTGTTTCCAAACAGAGCTGCCACACAGTTAGGTTTTAGTGTTGGCTGGCCCTGCTCATGTTGTGGTGTGTGTTGGAGCTGCATATTCCAATTAACTTTTTATGGCCCTGCACAAGGGGGAGATAAGTTAATGTGAACCAAATGTGTGGTTAGCACCGTGGTACCTGCTGCTTCTCTCAGGGAATCCAGATAACAGCACTTTTGGCTCCAGAGAAAGGAGAGAGTAATTGCAAGTCAGGGCTTTATAGGAGAAACCTTGAATTGGATAGTTTAAGGCAGTTTCCAATCAAAAAGAAATGCAGAGCAGATACGTGACCCCAAAAAATCCTGTAAGGTTTCTGAAATGTATTCAGAAAATATATTAAAACCATACTGTGGGTTGTTTGAAAAAATCAGGGCTTTCCCCAAGAGCTTTTTGCACCTCCAGTTTCATCTCTGTGACTTGAGCAGGAGCCCTGAGCCCATGGGGGTGGCAGAGCTGCTTTGTGAGGCTGTGCCAGGCAGACACCTGTGCCCAGGAGAGGACTGGGCAGCCTGACGTGGGCTGGCTGTGAATTGCAGCATCCCAGCGTGACTGATGGTTGGAGTCTCTGTGGCAGGGCATCAATGGGCTGTAAATTCTGCCTGTATCCTTCCTGGTGTGTTGGCTACTTCTGAACATAAAGGTATGCCAGGTGAAATGGTCATTTTCTACCTAATAAAAATCCCAGTGAGAAAAATGTGGATATTTTCTACTTGTCACCTAGTTCCTGCTCTCACTCACCTGTCTGCTCTTTCTTTATCATTTTAATAGTCAAAGATACAGTAATGAAGGGTGATCAGTCTTAAATCAATTAGCAGAGCTGCTAGTTAATGCAGCGTGATTTTCCTCGAGTGAGGAAGCAGGTTTGAAGAGTGGCATCAGATGAAATAGGAAGCAAATTACCTTCTGCTTTCTTAAGGATGCTGTGAAAACCAATATTAAAATGCCTGTTTATTCTCAGCCCCTACCCCCCACCTTGTGACAGCTGTTCTTAACTTCTCTAAAAAGTCATAACCATCTTCTTTATGATCTATTCTTTTTTATAACATTTATGTTGCAGGGAAAGTTGTCTCTTGTTTTAGTGATGCCTGGCTTCTCCTCCTGGCTCTGCTATTGTCTTTGGCCCTGATTCAGCAAAGCACTTAAGCACATGATTATCTTTACTTTTATGGGATGGTACATGTGTTTACAGCTAAGCATGTGCTTAAGTGCTTTGCTGAATCAGAGATTTTGTCTGTAACCTTGGATTTATGTCTCAACCTATTCACAAGTAAAATGAGCTTAATGGTTACCTCCAGTGATACTATGAGATGCAAAGAAAACACAGAATGGCTCGAGTTTCTTTCACAAACAGCAAAACCCAAATGGCCAATATATTATATATTGCTTTGTTTCAGTATAAACAAGCCTGTAGTGTGTGTCTCTAGCTGGAGCCATCCAGACATTTCTGACATTATCAGTAATCCATTACATTTATTGTTCCCTATGGGTTTGTTGTTCTTGTCTTCATTGTTTTTGTCAAAACAACCCTCCCTTGCCTTTGGTTGTATTTTCAGATACTTAGGTACATGTGTGTGTGTGTGTGTGTGTGTGTGTATATATATAGTTCAGACTTGGAATTACAGCTCCTCTTAAATAAATAAGGGTTGTGCATCTAAATCCCATTGGCAGCTTTGAAAGAAACACCCTCTGGATTGATAATAATCTGCTGGGATTGGATTGTGGTGCTTTGACTGATATGGCAGAAGTGACTGCTAAATCCTTGCCAAAAAACAACCAAAAAACAACAACCCAGTTTTCTTCTCTGGTTGATTTTCAGCACATTCTGGAGGGGCCCAAGGAGTGTTTTAACACAGGAACAAACAAGGCAATATTCTGCTGGAAGTAGCAATTCCCATTCCTTTGGAGAAGGGCATATTCCTATTGTAACCTTTTTTTCCACTCAGGCATAATAACCCAAAAATACCAGATTGCATTTTGCATGATACCTGTGCACCAAGGTGTGACCCACAGCTTCAGCAGTGACAGAGCTCCTGGAAACCACAGAGCTTTTACTTTGTGTCCCACTGGCACTCCCCAGGTCCCACTGTGGGGCTGTGTCATTCCGAATAAATCACACAGAATGCTTTTTAATCCCATCCTAAAAGCCCTGTGTACAACAGAAGGTTGTATTGCCCTTTATTATGATTTTCTACTCCATGTTCTTAAGACAGGCTTTGCTGCCCAAAACACAGACAACTTTTAGTGTTTTGCAGTACTTTTCAAAACCTGATAAAATCCAAGTTCCCTTTGAGGAAGGGTATAACTCTACTTTCTTTTTCAAAGCCTTGGAATAACATTTCCTATCTTGTTTCACATCCAATGTGTAGAGTTGAAAATCTTCAGAGAAGGTCAGATTTTACATTACTGCTTTTTGGAGAAATATTAATTTTGGTATTGAAAATACTAATTTTGGTATTGAGGTCATGATCTTCATACACAGCCATTTGCATATGAGTTTTACAAATGTTTAGGGTTATATGTATTTCTGGATAGAAATTAATTAATTAAATTCTGTCTCTTGACTGGATCATAGATGAAGTGTAATGGCAGTTTGGAATATTCCCTAGAGATATTTGGTACCAGCTGTCAGTCCCATCAAGTAGATTTTATCACACAGAGAGAATTGTTTGGGAATCCTTTTCATAAAATAAGTAAAAATGTTGAGAAATACTTAAAATAACAGTGACTTGTTAATAATTAAAATAACACTTAAAATAACAGTAAATGTTTAAAGAGAAACAGATATTCTGTGGAAAATTGTGTAGGTTTCGCATGTTTCAAAAAGTATAACTTTAAATACTGAAACTTTATGCACTGGAAAAGAGCTGCTATGTTGAAAGTTAGAGTTTCAAGGAAGTTTGGCACTAAATACAGGCACAATGACTGTTGTTGCACTGGAATACCCAGGCTCAGCACTTCAATCTGCCTTGGGGACTTAAACCCTCACTTCAATAAAGTTAAATTATTGTACAATAAATAGAGATAAAAAATGAGCATGCTTAATGCAGAGCTGCAAGACTAGTTCTCTGTTGTCTGTCAAGAAAACCACAATTAATTGAGCAGCACTCTAAAAATAAACTCCCTGGATCCCCTGTTTGTATTCCAATAAGCAGGGGAGCTGGGAGAAGGGGTTGGGATGTTTGGCACCAGTGTCAGGCAGGTCTGAACCCTCAGTTCCTTCTCCTTATGGGTTTCTCATGTCTTCTGAGCATCCCAAAACTTGGAACAGGATTCAGAGTGGCCAAGCCCACCCCTCAGAGTGTGTGGTTTCCTGGATTTTGATGGTTTTGTGTCCAAGCCAGAGCAGCCCTGGGTGAGAGGAGTTTCACCCTTGGGGGTATTAAGCTGATTTCTTGGTTATTCTTTGTGGATTTAAATGCTGAATCTGAAAAGCTTTGAGACAGGACCAAGTGTGTGCAGTGTGTTGGGGTATTAGAAGGCACTCAAGGGCTTTCTCAAGAAAACTGAAGGAAAGAGTTGCATGTGTCATATCCACGTGAGATATGGATGGATCTTATGTAATTGATGTAATAAAAGAAAAACCAAACTTCTTTTTGCCTCTCCCATTAAGCTGCAGCTTCTAAAAGCTAGGTCAGTAGAGTCTTTGTAATTGGTTGTGGGGCTTCAGAAGAAAATTCAGGCTAAGAGAAGAGTGCCAAAGTTCCAGGAGCTTTTAATCCTCCCTCCAATAGTTACCAAGACTTTCAGTTACACACAGGTAGAGATCAGCACAAGACATTTTCTGCAAGTGCCATCTCTCTGATGCTGGATTGCACTGGATTGCCTGATAGCTTTTGGTTGTTGGAGTTGAGGAGCAGTGGTTATCTCCTTGGTCCTGGCTGAGTTCCACCTGGATTTCCCAGCCCTCCAGTGCAGTGTGGGCTGCAGCTGCTGCTGCCCATGGATCCCTGTCATCCTCCCTGTTTGCCCTCCTGCTGCAGGTGCCTGAGCAACGTGAAGGTGATTTCTGCTCTGTGAATTGTCAGTGGAGAAAGGGCAGAGTTATTTTCAGGTTAGGGCTTGGCTGTAAGAAGACTCTTAGGAAGTTATGCAGAGAAGTGTGATTTACACAGAAGTGTGCTGAAAAGCCACATTAAGCTCCTTGGTGGACCCTTATTTAAGTTTAGAACAGTGCTAATTCAATTGTGTTCACATCCTAAATAGCTTTCACATTAGTCAGGTATTGTCTTGCAGTGTAATTGGGATCATTTAAGAAATTACCAATTCCCAGCTGGCAGTTGCCACCCTTGAAGCCATTCCAGGTTGTTTCAGGTTCAAGAGAAACCATTTCTTCCCTATTTTCAAGTCTTGTTTCTCCCCATGCTGATACTTCCATTGGGCTATAGTCCAAGAACCTGCAGAAACGGGGAACAGCCATTTCCTAATTTCTTTATACTTTTTACTTTTTGACAGGCCTTAGAAGAGCTGCTTCTCCCACCCCTCCCTCTCTTGGCCCTGTTGCTGAATGGAAAGATTTGGCAGCACAGCTTGCAGCCCCTCTCTGTGGGGAGGGAGACAAGTTCCCTTCGGCTGCTGTGAAGGTGATGAGCCCTGAGCTGTCCCATTTTCCCTCTGGAACAGGGCAGTGGGAGCAGCTGTATCAAGCTGGTCACTGCATTTCAGGAGTGAGGAACTCCTCACCCTGCTTGGGTTGCAGCCCAAGGAATCTCTAGCCAGGGGAAAGCTGCTGTCCTTAGCAAGTGTGTCTGCACAGGGGTTTGCAGCACTGTTCAATTAACACACTTCCCAAGTTTATTCAGATTAACTTCCAGTTTGTAAGTGTGAAAAGCAAGCCCTTGATGACACCTGGCTGTGCAATTCAGGGCTGTTTGCTGAAAGCCAGTGCTTAGGTAATTAATATGGTGGCACTTTCACTCATCAGTAAGCATTCAGCTACAAGGACCAAGTTAGAATACATTTCTTTGTCCTCTCTAAAATAGAAGAGAATTTTGCACCTTTTAGACTGTCATTCAGCTGTGTGTTACAGCTTTCTGGTGACGCCAGCTAGAACTAATTTTAATCTTAGCAAGCCTGCCAGAAGATGAGTATTTTTGACACAGGAGTTCCAGGGCGCCTAAAGGAATTAAGTTCTTTATAAAGACCTGTTTTCTTATTTACACCTGTCTACTTTGAGAATGTTTTTAAGTGCCTCAATTTGTTTATCAAGTGCAGAACATTTGTTCAAAACAATCTCTGTAAGAGTATCACTGTCTATTAAAAATGGTATAATTTTAGGTGAGAGAGCTGTTAACCTGAAGAATTTGGAGCATTAAGAGCTGTCTCAGCCAGGTGTCAGGGCCTGAGTGTCAGTCAGTCTCATCCCTCCTGTAGTGCAGGGTGACAGGCTTGGTGCAGGAACTTAAGAGAAGCATAAAACAAAACTGTCATTAAACTTAGTCCAGTAGTTTTTCACTATTTACCTTCATGTTTATTATTTCATATGACTTCACCCTGCCATTCCTTAGAGAATATTATTAAATATAATGAATTCAGTTAGTTACAGGCCCCATATCCAGCTTAGCCTTAGAAGCTCCAGCTTCCCTTTGATCTCCGACATACCAAAATGTGTGATTATGCTATAAAAAGATAATAGAGAGAACATCAAAGGAAAGTTGAAAAATGCCAATGTGGCTTAGTAACATAACAGCTTAAGAATAGCAGCATAACATGGAGACAACCCTAGTTATGTCTTAATGCATTTTAATATGTACTCTGCAATAACACAGTAACACTGGTGTCTGCAAAGCAGGAAGGCTCTCCCTTCTCTGGGAAATCTTTTCAAATAGAGGATATATTTGCAAGTTACTATTACAGTCATGATAGGTTGTGTGGAAGAAATTCTGTTCATGTAGGTGATCACTGGAGAGGCTTTCCCGCCTCATCCCTGAGCTCCTGTCATTCCACCTCTGGAGTTAGTCAGGGTTTAACCTTTGAAGGCAACAATAACTGTCTCCCATGGGAACATCAAAGCCACTTTTGGCCAAAGCAGTGATTTAGGTGTACTTACTGTACCTCAAGCTAAATGTCAAGTGTGATTAAACCTTACCATCAAGTCGTGCTCTAAGTAACAAAGCCCAGGAACTTAGGAGTGGCTGCAAGCCCTGAAGACATCTCTGGATTGGAGGGGTTTTCCATCTGGATGTTGTGCTGTCACACTTGACAGCACAGCCCCTTTTCCTCAGGCAAATGGACCCTCTCTGGGGGAGGTGGGATGGATGCAGGCAGTGTTGTGTGTGCAGGTCCTATAAAGAAGAAGCTTCTTACCAAAAAAACCCAAAAAACTAAACTAAACCAAAAGCATGTGCTCCCTTCAGCACATCTGCAGCACTCTTGCTGCTTTCAGGAGTTTCCATCTTTCACCCAAGGGTTTGACCTGCACAGGTTATTCAGAGAAACCCAGTAATAGGTGTCCCTCAACATCAGTCCCAGCCTAAAAACACAACATTTGAAGACAGACAGATAAAAATGATGTTACCAGAGCCTGGCAGAAGGAGAGAAGCACTAACCACTTCTAAAGAGCCATGAGAGAGCCAAGGCTTTGTTCCAAAATTGTTGTTGATCACTCAGTTGTTTATATGTGGAGCCTGGAGCACTCACAGTGTTTCCCCTGTGTCTGGCAGAGAATTTCTGATGGGGTTAGTGGTACAGGACATCTCTGTTTTAAGAAAATTGCCCAAAATACCAAATTGAAGTCTGAGTGTTCTGGTTTGTGACAAAGGCTTGGCACCTAAAAATTAAGTTTGTTGGTAGCTTTTGAAGAGCCCAGTATTTATTTATGTGGCCACACCTAGAAATGAAAGAATTCTGCTGGTTTTACCAGGCTGTGGAAACTGGAAGATTCAAATTTCACTGAAGTATTTTCTGTCATTATGGCCATTGCTCAGAAATTCATTATGTGGAGAGAAGAGCTGACATCCTTAACTCCTATGATGGCATTAAACAAATATTTTTTCAAAATTGCCATGATGATGGAAGGGTTATTTGTGCAGTAGGTAAAACCTTAATAACCAAGGTCTCTCAGCTTGGGGACAGGGGATTTTTTTGGACTAAAGCTCAGCTGGCTTTAAACTGAAAGAGAGTAGGTTTAGATTAGGGATTAGGAAAAAATTCCTGCCTGTGAGGGTGGGCAGGCCCTGGCACAGGTTCCCAGAGCAGCTGTGGGTGCCCCTGGATCCCTGGCAGTGCCCAAGGCCAGGCTGGACAGGGCTTGGAGCAGCCTGGGGCAGTGGGAGGTGTCCCTGCCATGCAGGGGTGGCACTGGATGAGTTTTTAGGTTCTTTCCAACCCAAACCATTCCTTGATGCTATGATTCTCTTCATACTCTCTGCATGTTCCCGTGGCTGTACATTGGATAGTGTTAGGAACTGAGCATTTATTTTTTTGTTACAAAGGTGGTAGGCCTGGTCCTCTATTCTAACAGACATTTGAAAGTCTTTTGAGGATGGTAGAAAGTTGTCCCACACAGACATAAGAAAGTTTTAAAAAAAAGAAAGTAAAAAAAAAGAATTGTCCAAGGTGGTTTTGCTTTGGTTTGTTTTAGAATGCTTTTTTAGCCCCAAACCTTTCCAAACAAATTAAATAGACTGAATGGGTGCAGAACATGATCTGCTGAGATCCTGTTCTTCAGTCAGCAGGAAGGGGACACAGCCAGCTCTGCTGCCCTTCAGCCCCTCCTCCCCTGTCCCACTGCCTCCAGCAGGGAGGGGATGGGCCCAGTTTCCCACCCCTCATCCTCACTTGTATTCTTTTAAAATCTGAAGAAAAATAAGGTTCCACTGTATTCAGTGCTGTTTAGGAAAGATAATTACTGTGGCCAGACAGCTTACATAGCCCAGGCTACATAAAATCAGATATTACATTATTTATTGCAGGAAGACACCCACTAGTGAAGGTGGCTGGAGTACTGAGAGCTGGGAGACCTCCTGTTACCTCCAGCTCACCATCATCCCTCCCTCTGCTGAATTTTGTCTTTCACTGAGGAGAAAAACATAGGAAACCACTGTCCTGGGTTGCATTAATGCATTGGTGGTTTAGTTTTCTTTATTGCTTCAGTTTGAGTTCTTTCATTTCCAAAACCTGGTTTAATTGCTCAGATCTTGTGTACATAGCTCTCACGTGATAAAGTCCTGATGATTTTAAGTATTTAAAATGGATTTTAAATAGTAAATGGAAGTGTTTCACTTCCTCTTCACAGAAGATTATCAAGATGGAACTTTCACTAGATGATCAGATGAGTAGTGACCCAGGATGGGTTTTCTGCTTGTCATAAAGAAGTGTGATTTTTATTTCTCTGTACTTATTTATTGTTATTTTTTTTAATGTAATTCAGTTGAAAAAAAACAACCATAAACCATCACAGCCTAACCATCAAATATTCCCTACTTTCTTTTCAAATGCTTCCCAAAAAGCCTTGCAGAGCTGTGGTGCAGCAGAGCACGGAGCAGCTGTCAGTGATGCCAGAGCTCCTCGGGGCCCTGGAGTTTGTCCCCTCTTCCCTGGGCGCAGGGCACGGCCTGGCCATGTCCTTGCAGCACGGTGACCCTGCAAACTGCTGGCCACGGGAGGAGCAGCCTTTGCCTTTCTCTTCCAGAGGGGCTCCTGCTCTCGGAATTTGCAGAATCAAAGCCCTGCCTAACGGGGCTGGTGCCTTTTGTGCCCATCTGGCCCTTCCGCCCCCTCTGAGGAGCCTTGGCAAGCCCTCCGTTGTTGCTGTTGTTGTTCAGAACCATCAGTGCAGTTCTCCTCTGCTGCTCTAAGGAATGGGGGAATCATGGAATAATTCAGGCTGAAGGGCATGTAGGAACCTTGGTTGCTGAGAATTTCAGACTTTCTGTGCTGACAGGCTCTGACCCCCAAGAGAATTTACATTTGACATGAGGCCGTGGAGAAGCTTCCAGAATTGATTGATAGAACTGGGATTGTGGGTGTGGAGTTTGAATAGAAGTGTGTGATATCACATGGTGGAAAATTTAGAGTTTAAGGGTTTAGAATATAGTAATATATATAAAGGAGATGAAGATTTTAGGATGGAGGCTGGTCCTTCTTTGCCTTCTTCACCTTCTTCTTCATGGGGTTGGGTGGTTTTGTGTAATTGCATAAAAAGTCTGCATTGAGGGCCATGCCTGATTGGCTATTGGATTAAAAGTAAAAATAATTTGTGTATCTGTTACCCTGATTTTGCAAAGTGTTTCTTTTCATAGTTATTTTGAAAGTTTTAAAGTTCTTTTAAAAGTTTTATATACCTTCCAATGTTTACATATTTCTCCTAAAGTTCTCACACACTGTTCATGTAAATAATGATTGTTTTGCATTCTTCTTTGTGGGAGGAGAGAATTGATAGACTGTTTGTTTGACCAGTGTGGTTGGAGAAGTAGCAATTTCATCCGCCAATCCACTGTCACTTTTAGAATTCTATATATTGTGAAGTCAGAAATAAAATTTGCTTTTTTTTCTCTCTTAAACTCACCAAGCTTCTGTATTTTGTGTCCAGTAGTAACAGGTATCATTTCTTAATTGGACAGTTTATCCTTAAAAGGCCTTGTAGAGAGAGATGGGGCTCAATTTTCATTTTGTTAGAGTGAAGTACTGCAGAACTCAGGGTTTGTGAGACTGTGACTTTGATAAGAACTAAGAAACATCTGAGTCCCAACAAGAAATTCCATCTCACCATTTAATCCTGATCTTGGCAAGCAAAGCAGCAGAGAATCCATTACAGGCAGGCTTTAGTCCAGCCCCTGCCCAGGCTCTGAGGTCAGACCAGGCTTCTCAAGGTTTCATCCTCCCAGGGCTCCCCCAGGCCCGGCTGTGCCACCTCCTGTCCCCCAGGACTGTCACCAGCCTTGGGCCTTGCAGAGGGTCAGCCCTTCCCTGTGAAGGGCTGTGAAGATTTTTTTTTTCCTTTGCTTCATCATTCTACATTCCAGAAAACTTCAGAATAGTATTTTAGGAGGGAAAAACAAAAACAAACAAAAAAATGCCCCAAAAACGAAACCAAAACAAACCCCAACCAACCAACCAACCAACCAACCCAAACAATCAAAAAATAAACATAAGCAAACAACAAACAAACAAACTATGATGGTTTGCTTTCTGTGGATGCCTCTAAGAGATCTGTCACTGCAGCCTGCCCCAGCAGGAGTAAAACCTGCCTTCCAGTGCCAGATGACAAAGGCAGCTCAGCTCCAGCCCTGCCTGGACTCCTCAGGGAGCAGTGCTTTGCCCCAGCAACTCTGTGGGCCTTTCTAAATATGACAGTAAAATTCACCTCAAAATCCTCCTACTTTTGAACCTCATCATCTGTAAACATTGGCACTTTTTGTGTTCTAATTAATGTTTTTATTTTGAAAAGAGGTGTTTTATAACTGGAGTTTGGCTGTCTGAGACAGGCACGGAAAGGGAGGTGATACAGAAACCCAAAAGCAATGGGATTTAGGAGAAAAAGGGAGGCAGAAGATCATATTTTGATGCACAATTCACACAAGTGTCTTTTCTGAAGCAGCAATTTTCTTTCTGTTGCTGGAGACCTGGCCTGTTGTACACGTATAGAAATAACAGGTTGGAATTGAAAAAAAAAATCAGATTATACTAAAACCATTTACATCATCAACACATTAAGAAAAAGCACTTCTTAAGCCTTGAAGGGATCTAGTAGCATTTGTGCCAGCAGGCACTAGCTACAGGACTGTGGTTTTAATTCCTCTTTGTCTTGTTCTGATGAAAGATGAAGCTGGGAGGGTGTTGTGGTCTGTGGTGGTGGTGGACACAACCTTCCCTGAGAGTGTCTTGTGCCAAGGGGCAGGAGCCATGAGAGCACAGCACACACAGACAGACAGGTGAAAAAACTCAATAGTGAAGACATGGGAGGGTCCAGGCATGGAGTTCCAACGAGAGTTTATTAGGGTCGAACACTGAAGGGGTCCAGAGACCAAAGACAAAGGCGGGTCCGGGGTATAAATACAAGGAAGGGACCAACAGGGAATGCCAGGGTGGGTGGGCAGGGTTACACAAACCAGTGGGAGCACAGGGAAGGGAGAACTCTCTAGAATTGAACACGTAAGGTAAAAGGTGTAGGGAAGGCCAACGAGCCAATGGGGAGGACAAAACCAGGATGAATTAACACAGGGCTGCAGGGCACCATGGGGGAAGGCTCCTTCCTCGCCCTGAGCTGTGAGGGGTGCCCGGAGCCTGCAGTGCATCTCTGCAGGGCATTGCTGCTGCTCTCTCCCCAGCTGGCTCATGGGCCTCCATGGGAGGGCACCTGGGAGGGCTGGGAGGTGAGCAGGGGGTGAGGGGGGAGCCCCCAGGTGAGCAGGAGGGGAAGGAGGAGCCCAGGAGGTGAGGGAGGAG
>QUSF01000049.1:1745555-1763246 GCA_003676055.1 Chloebia gouldiae | reverse complement strand
GGGAGGAGCCCCCAGGTGAGCAGGAGGTGAGGGAGGAGCCCAGGAGGAGCCGCACAGGTGGGTGAGCGCGCTGTGGCCCTCAGCCCACAGTCAGTAGGTGGTAGTGAAGGTTCGCAGTGGAAGTGGTCTCCTAATGCCTCGTTAGCCACTTGGATTCTGCGTGGAGGATGGGAGAGAGGAGTGGGAAGAGCTGTGGTCTGTTTGGGGAAAAAAAATATCACAGCCTATTAGTTAGAAGCAATGAAATGGAGACAACTTCAGGGACTCCATTAAGTGCGGCGTGTTTAGGCAGCCCGGGTCCCCAGGTGAGCTGGGCTGTTCTGGAGGATTGTGTACTGCAAAATAATTGGACTTGGGAAATCAACTGGGCTTCAGTGGCCTCGTGTAGCCTGAGAGGGAGGACGGGGGGAGAACATTTTCTTTTCCTTACTTTTGTTTTTTTTTTCCTTCCAGTCTAAAGGCTGCAATGAATACAAAGAGGAAACGTCATGCTGGATAGATTTACTGTCAATAGTTGTTTGAATAATACAAACAATGGCTATAATTAAATTTTGTTTTGGCAGGGGATTATTTGAAGCATGTCATCATAACACCAGCTTGTAGTATATTATTCTCTTGGCATCCTGGACTTTTCCTATTCCATTCACTGAGTAAAAATGATCCAGAATTCAATCAGAAAAGGCTGAATCTGCAGGGATGCATGTTAATGCATTGATATGTCTAGAATCAGATTCTTAAATAAAACATCCCTGCTTATTTGTTTATTTATTTATTAAAGAAGATAAATTAGAAATGGCAGAACAAGTTGAACCAGAGCCACTTTTTGCACCTAGACCAATTGCTAGATAAAATGGTATTGACAGTGTTACTGAGGGGCTCCAGTGATACATGAATCACAGGTAAGGGCTGTGTCTCTTCCTTCAGGTGAGCAAAGCCACTGTTTAATAAAGTACAAGTTGTCCCACAGTGAGCCCCAGCACTCCCAGCAGTGTGTGTGACAAGGATACCCTCTACTCCCACATACTCCCATTGCCTCCGAACAACACTTTGACCCAAGAGTACTATTAATAAAATGCAGCATTGCTAAAATGCAAGTTTTGTCCTTTCTGATGTACATTGAGAAATGTTGTGAGGCATCAGCATTATTCAGTAAATCATGAAAATTGACATGTTTGGTGGGTCTGAGGATGAGACTGCAGGTCCAGTGCAGATCTGCAGATGTGTGGGGGGCCCATCACTCACTGTTAACAACTGCAAAGATGAAAGGAAGAGAGATTTGTGACAAAGCCTAAGCCCCTGAGTACTCTCACTAAACATCTCTGCTCTGCTCTTGATGGCTGAAGAACCTCAGGTATTAATTTGGTCAGTGTAGGCAAGACTTCAGAAAATAATGCATTATTGAGTTAAAAGGCACAGTGGTGTGAGGTTCTATTGGATTAAGGATGGGTGTGCTGCAGTGTAAGTTAATGGAACAGTAATAGTGAGAAGTGACCTTCTTCCCCTCCAGAAATGGAAAAAAAGCAACACTTAGCAGTAGAAAATAAGATGGGAACCTCTGAGTGTAAGGTCACTGCAGCTCCCAGCACATGTGGCCCTGCAGTAATAAAATGGTGTCTGTGGCAAAGCAGTTCATCACTCATTGCTATTAGGGCATAAACAGGATCATATTATATTGCTCAATTCCTCTAATAATAGATAAGTACTTTATGTGTCTCTTCCTTAAAATACCAGTTGCAAATTAAGAAAACACACAGAATAAAAAAGGAAGATGTGATCTTATTCAACAGTCATCTTTTCCTCTTAGCTGAAGCCATTTCTGTGGCACTCCTGCTTAGTCTTGCCTGCTCCACCAAAAATGAGAACAAAACCCCAACGCAAAGCAAACAGAGAAAGCAAAACTCCAGAAAAATGCCCTTCAACACTGCATTTCTTGGGTGCAGGATTTTTTTTAGATAAGCTAGAAGACAAGGTAATTAGCCTATGCATTTCCTCATTAAATTATCATTAGTAAAGGCATTGTTCCTTCAGGATGGTGCACACAAGGTTTATTGATTGTGTTATGTCAGAAAGAGAGCTGTTGTCTGTGAGTTTGAAGAGACACAGGAAGACTTGTCTGGGCCAAGTGTGGCCTTCAGGATAGCAATATTGTCATTCACATGGTTTTATCTGCCTAGATAGGGCTGGTCAGTGGCCAGGGGACCCAGGGCTGTGGCTTCTCTTGGAAAACGCTGGATATATTATTATAGATGTAATATAATAATATCATATCATATCAATTTATTGCTACTATACTATATATATGTAGATACTATATCTATATCTTGTATATTATATTTATTTATTATTATATATATTGCTCTAAGTAAACTGGTGCTGCCATCGACTGACAAGTATTGCAAGCAGTTGTATTTGTTGTCTACTTGGTTACTGCACAGTGATTTTAACCTTGTAATGTGTATTTAAACACCAGTTTGTGCAAAGTTAGCAAAATCCATGCTTTCCTGACATCAAACTTTAAGGAACTGTTACATGACTTCTTTGTGATAACTGAACTATTTTAGAATTTCTGTGGATAGCATTCTCTGTGCAAGTGGCATTGCTTTGCTCACAGCTTATGTCTCTTGTATCTACCCTGTATTGCTCATTGTGCACTTACCAGGCACAATTTGTGTAATACCCATCCACTAGGGTTACACTTGCACTGTGATATCAGCAGCTCAAAAGGTATTTTGAAAAAGTAAAACCCAGCATCTTGGATTTCAAGGGCTGCAAGTGCCCTGGCAGCAATTCCATTTTGCAAGATTCCCCAGCTCTGTAAAATATCAGTGTGGTGGATGACACTGCTTTAAAAAATCCCTGTCAGGGCCACGGTGTCTGTGCTTGGATGTAGAGAACAGTCCTCAACAGCAGCTGGAGACCAAAAGTAAGGATTCCTCCTGAATCCCAGAGTTCTCCAAGACTGGAATTTGAGGGTTTGGGCTGAGGCAACCTGTGCAGGAATCTCGAGAAGCAGCTGCAGACAAGGTTTTTCTTCATGTGTGTGTGCTGGAGAGGGAACTCAGTGCCACATAGAACTGCTCTTGTTTCCATCAAAAGCTGCTCCCTGAGATCCCAGCGTGGAGATGCTGCCTGGGAGAAGGGTGGAATCACTTCTTCCCTCCCTTTCTCCTCCCTAATAGCTCTTCTTGCTGATGCAGCAAACTTCCAAGCAAACTTTCTGAGCTACCTGGTTACTCAAATGAAAGTACTTTCCTACTATGATTAGCATCTGTTTATGGGATGGGTTCTGTTTTTCATAATTAAATCCTGGGCAGAAATGCAAAGTCTGCTGAGTAAAAGTGTAATGAATCTTTATTGCACCAGTGCAAATCAGATTTGTGCAAAAGGCCCTTTGAAAACAGTAATAAGCCAAGACATATATTAAGTCCCCAAGATAAGGTTCTTGCTTTTCGAATTCCCTTTTATAAATGGAAATTGTAACTACCCAGTGGATTTCACGTGATCTTTCCTGCCACTAAAAAAGATTTTAGCCTTGACCTTAAGCTTAGCACATGCCAACCCCACCTTCTTCATGGCCAAGCCTCTAAAAAAATACATATATATTTTAAGGAGTAGAAGCAGGGATGGGCTTTGTCTGCTTTCTTTGTGTGTCTTCAGTAGCAGTGAGAAGTGGGGAGGAAGGGAGGCACTTGAAAGGTCTGAGATACGATCTAATCAGCCATCCCAATGTCCATTTAGCACGAGCTGTAACATTTTAAGCATCTCCTGGCCACTCTCTCAGAAGGGAAGGCTCGTGTCATCCCTTGTATTTTCCCATTGTACACATCATTTCCTGGCGAGCGCAGGATTTATTCCCCAGCTAAACCCTTCTTGACAGGTTTGTTATCTGTTCACCCGGTCGGCGAGCCCCTGAGAGCAGAGCATGGCTGTTAGAGAGAGGGGAGAGGGGGAGGGAGGAGGGAGAAGAAAGAGGACTGGGAAGCAGGGCAAGGAAATGTCAAGCGAGCTGCCAAGGATGGATATTATAGCTGCTGGGGACCTTAGAGAGTATCATGTGTCTTTTGTGTCTATTTTACAGTCAGTGCTTCATGTAAGATGGCAGTCTCGCCTGGACTGTGCTTAGTATTGATTTACTTCCAGGCAATGCACAGACCATTTTAGGAGTACGTGGGAGACTAGGGGAAAAAACCTCCCACCCCCCCATTCCAGCTTTCATTTTTTTTTTCTATAAGCAAGCACATATAAAGTGGTTTCTACAAAGTTTGCTCTCCATCTTTTTTTTTTAATATTTTTATTTTCAAATTAGCAACTTGAACAGCAGCTTCTCAATGCCCATAGCTGCCTAGAAAGCAATGTGAGTTATTGTCTTGTGTGCACACTGCAAACTGTGGCCTTTGTGGCTGTTGGAGAAAGAGCCAGAGCTCCTATTGCTCAAGCTCTGGTCCTGGATCTCAGCTACCAAGAAAGGTGCAAGCATGCTCAATTGGAGAACCTGGGTTGTTTTTTTTTTTTAATCTCCACGTGATATACAGCCCTTATTATTTGCCGTCTGTTGTTTTCTGCAGTTGCTGCTCAGCCCTGGGAGCAGCATGTTGGCTGGGAAGCAGCCGTATGGCTGTGTGAGCAGCCAGCAGCTGCTCTGCTCTTGGAGCAGCCTTGGGCTGGCTGTGCTTCCCTCTGGCAGCCTCCCTGCTCCCTCCCAGGGCTGCCCTCGCTCCGTGGATGCTGCTGAGCATCTTCCTTCTACCTCCCCGTGCTTCTGCACCTTCCTCCTGCAGCTTCTCCCTGTCCTTGCTCCAGTTCAGCCTTCCATGAGGCTGAGCTGCTCTGCAGGGTCAGAGCCTGGAGTCACTTCTCCACTCTGGTTTGCAGTGGAGGCTTGCAATGCTGGTCACCAGGTGCAGCTGCTTGTGGCTTTCCACCAAAATAAATCCAAGTATTGCTGTCCCTATACATCTATTTACATTTGCATTTGCTGTTTGGAAATGAAAATAATTTAACAGCTTTTACTTCGAAGGCTTACCAAAGCTGTCATGGTTTTGTGGGTTCTGAATTTAAGCAGGATTATTCTATCAAAGAAGGGTTTGTGTGTGGTGATGGGGTTTTTCCAGGCTGTATTGAACACGGAGCATTCTCAGGGTGCTGCAGGCTCGGGCGGCTCCTCTCCCTGGAGCAGGGGAGTGGAGTTTGACAGGCAGCCCAGGGGAGCCACGCTCTGGGGACAGAGAGCCAGGCTGGGAGCTCCAAATGCTCTTTGAAAAGTCTCTGTGGAGGAGGAGAGTGCTGGGACAGATGGGGTGTCCAGGGAAATGCTGGGGAAGAATCTGCAAGTCTACCTTCATTCCCTACCTGCTGTGCTGGGGAGCCAGGGGGTGCAGGGGTGGATTTCCCACCTCCAACACCCCCGTGGCCCCTGGAGAGCTGGGGGACAGCTCCTCCAGCTTCTCCTGGAAGCTCAGAGAAGCAAAATCAATTTCAGCTGGCAAAAAATATTGATAAATTTAATAGAAGATCATTATAGGAGTGAAATATTCAGTTTTGAAGGTAGAGACCAAACAAAAATGTTCAAAGCGTTTCACATGTGTTAATTAATTTAGCAGGGCAATGCTTTCTTAATGAAGTCATGCAACAAGTTGAAGGCAAAACCTGGGAATAAATAGAGTTTTGAGCTTTCTTCTTGGTTTTATAAGAACCACAAGACATTTCTCCACTCATAAATTCCACTGGAGGGATCCAGCACGAGGAGTTAAGTACAGAGATGTTAGCAGAGCGCTCGAAATGCGCTGTATTAGAGCACCACACATCTTTCTCTTTTCAGAAGCGAGAACAATTTGTTTCAAAGTCTCATTATTTTCTAACTGGCTGCCTCATTAAGCAAGCACTGTGACGGCAGCAGAGTCTGTGATTATAAACACCAGGACAATATGTTACTGTGTTTGTAACTCCACAGATAGAGGGAAAAGGAATGTTTTTCCACCCTTCTGTGTCTAGTCAAGGTTTCTTTTTTTTTTTTTCCTCCTCCCTTCCCTCAATCCCTCCCAAGCTAATTCTAATAGTAAAGCGTATCACTTATAATCTGCTAATTAAATCATTTCACTCCATTTTATATAATTTTTAATTTAGCATTCATTTTCAACTTAGCTTTTGGCTTCATTTACTGATAATAAACAGCATTGCACACAACACATGTTCCTCAAAACAGTCATTCACACACATACAGATGCCAGTAATTTTGCCAGTATGCCATGCGTATAAATATTAAATAAAACATCCCACCCTCATTTTACCCGTGATTGAATGTGCATGTTGCAGTTCCACTGTAATCAGGCAAAACATGACAAATTTGGGTGAAGAGGCTTCACAGAGCTCTGTTCAGTAGCCCTGGACCTCAGGAAATGCGCTGGCTGGAATGTGCTGGCACTGGAGCAGCTTTCCCTGTGCTGAAAGACAGGACCTGACCTGACTCTTTCAGCTCCACCCCTTGGTTTTAACACATCCATCAGCAGGTCTTCTTTTAGGATCATGGAATATCCTGGGCTGGAGGGTACCCAAAGGATCATCAGAGTCCAATTCCTGACCCTGCACAGGACACCTGAACAATCCCCCCCTGTGCTTCCTGGGGCTGTGCTGCTCCAGGAATTGGATTTGACGGACTCTTGACCATTAGGAGGTGGATTGATGACCCAGAGTGAAAGGATGGCATTTATGATCCCAGCCTTTGGCTGCTGGAGGCCAGGCTCATCAGAGCTGGCATCCCATGACAGTCCAGCAAGCAAAGCTTTAGCAGCAGCTTCCATTCTAAGGTTTGATCACATCCAGCTCAAATCAAGCAGATTTTTAAAGTGTATGTCATCAGAAAAAAACCAGTTTCAAATCTTATATGCCTTCATTTGGAGCCTTTCTTAAAACACCCCTGATGCTTTAAAGTTCCTTTAGAGGCATGAATACTGAGAATATTTGGCAGTTATGGCAATATTTGGCATGAATATTGAGAGTAATTGGCAGTTAATTGCTTCTGTCCAGAGACAATCACCAACCACAAGGAAACTGGATTATTTTCTTTCTTGAATCTTAAAACTCCTGACATTGTAGTGTACCTTTTCATACCATGTACAGTGCACATCTGCAGAGCAGTGCAGCCTCCTGAGAGCTGCAGTGCTTTGGTGATCAATTTGATTTTGTATTTGATCCTGTGTGTCACAATTTGATTTAGTGTTTGGCCCTGTGTGTCACAGTACCTGTCACACTCCGCAGCACGAGCTGCTGTGTGCCAGGGCAGTGGCAAATGGACAGAGCTGCTGCACTGATCAACACATCAGGCAGTGGGAGATAAACACAGGGCATTATCTCCTGATGCTCCAGAATATATGTCAAGGTGTCCAGAGTTTACAAGGTATCCACTCTGCTGTTTGTAAAGGAAGACAAAAAAAAGCCTCAAGAGTCACTAGTGATGGTGTGTGGCAGTGCTTTGAAGAGCACTGCAGGGAAGGTAAAGAGGCAAAGCTCCCCCTCATTTATTTGAGCTTGTGAAAATTGCCATTGCTGCTGGATCTGCAGCTCTGAAATGGATTTTCTGAGGCTGCAAGGTCAGCGTGCCTCCCGCCACCCCCACCCCAGCCAGCGTGGAGCGGGGGAGAAGTGATATCACAGACAAGATGTGCTGCTGGTACTTGCTGTTCTGTTAATTAATCACCACACCACTTTCCATTATTTCCTTTTAATTATAACATTATTTGACCATTCAGATTTGTGCTGATTAAACCATCATTTAATTGACAAAGTGTACAGCAATGCTAATGTTTCCTGTCAGCTTGAATTACACACGTGGCCCTCGTTTGTGCTGCCCCAGCTGAGACGGAAGGGCCTTTCGCCCATCAGCTCCAGAGCTGTGCCCTGCCCCAGCCACTGCCAGGCCCCTGCTCAGAGGGAATATGGAAAGGCAGCATTAAAAAACAGGAAAAACCCCTGTACATCACAGCAAAATGGACCTGAATGTCACCAGTTGTATTGCAGCATCTGCTGCAGAGACTTCCTCTGGAATTCAGGGGAAGAAAATCTATTCAGATTTCCAGGAGTGGTTGGTTGCATGTTTACTTGTTCTTTTGCTCATCATATTTTTTTAACCAAGTGCAAGATTAGCTTGTCTTTCCACAATCTCTCATTATTCTTATCTTTTTTTTCTTCCCCCTTTCCTTTTTTTTCTCTCTTTTTAACAGATTTGTTTTCCGCTCAATTAGACTTGTGATCACAAGAACACAAAGTAGTATTTTTCTCCTTCTGGAAAGACTCTTGCAGTGTGATGGGCAAATTGTCAGGAATAATTATACCAAATGGTGGCAAAAAATCGACAGAAAAAAATCTCTCCCTCCCAGTGATACATTTTATTTAAGACACAGTGAGCATCAAGCACAATTGTGACAAGGTGAAACCAGCAAGTGGAGCTTTGCCATGGGTTTATTTTTAATTGATGGTGAACCAATTAGACAGCACAAAACGTTACATAAACCACAGATACACACAAACCTAACAATGTGGATTGTGTTCCTCAGTAAAGGAACAGATGAGTTGGATGTGAGGAAGGATAATACAAGACACTTTGGCACACCACCTGTCCTGCCAGAAGGGCTTGAGATTGCTGCTGTCACTGCTGCTGGGGGAGTTTGAAGGCATTTGAAGTTTCTGGTGGTACTTACTCATCAAATCAAGCAGCCCTCAGGATGAGGACATTCTTTCTTTGCTCTGTTTCCTTGGCACAGTGTAGTAGAATGTTGGTGTGAATGGACATTGCAGCTGATGAAAGGTATAAGGACCAGAATTTGTCTGTAAGCTTCACCACTGAGCTGTGGCTCAGATCTGTAAAGGCAGGGGCTTAGGAGCCTGAGGCTTTTAGCAAAAGGTGGCTCATCTCTTGCAGTCCTAAATTTTCTTGGGCGACAGCAAAGGTCAGGCTCCTCAGTGGCTGAAATGGTTTATGGAAATAGAAACTGGATTTTAGAGCACTAATATGCATTTGAATTTTGTCCATGTAATTTCCCAGTAGTAGAATTTTCAGAAAACTTCAGTGATTGGTTACTTTTAATCTTGCTAAATATTTTTTTTGTAATGTCTGCGTAGTTTTTCAAGTAGGGAGTCTAAGAAAAAATAAATTCTGGTGTAAATCCATTTAAGTTGGGGGCGTTAACAGGAATCTGCTGGTATGATGGGGTAGTGTTTATCCTGCCTTTCTCCAGATATAAAAGATCAGATTTTCATCTACTATAAATGAGTGTAGATTCCCTGAATTCAGTGGAACTACATTTGCACTGCCTTGTATTTACAGAAATAGCAGCATCTTCCTTGTGTGGTTTCTATGATCAGCATATCAGTTACAGTGCAACTCCTATTTTTAAGCGACATTAGATTGATTTTAGATTTCTCAACTTGAAGAGTAAATATTTCCCCCACTTGGACTGTCTCACAAAGGAGCCACTCAGTCATCCTACCTCGGTTATTTCTGGCCATGGTAACATCTCATTGATAGACATTTGGCATTCCCTCTGTAATGGGACATCTGCCTGTCTGCCTGTGTTTGGAATACTGATGACACTGAGCATTTCTGTAGTTACAGTGTGGCCCTACATGGACTGATCAGTCTAGGATTCCTATAGCAAAAGAGCTGTGTATTTAGATATCACCTTTTCATCACCTATTGGTCAAAACAAGATGGGGTTTACAGATTAATATCCAGTGTATAATACGTTTTTCAGTGTAAATTTACTTTCTGTTAAAAAACAGTATCAGTATTATTTCAGGAAACAGAAGAGCAATGAGGGTATGCAATGATTTTATTCATAACTTTTGAAATGTTCACATTTGTGTGAGCAAGGAACTGGCTTCATTCTAGGGACAGAAACCACAAGCAGAAATACCTTTCCCTATTCTATTTGCAGTGACAATCTGAAGGAACCCTCTTGTTTTTTAAATATATGAAGAAGAAAGACATGTTATTTGCTATAAGCCAGAAAAAGGCTTGGAGCAAGTTATTGGTGGAATGTTTATTTCAAAGTGAAACTTGCACTGAAATCCAATTTGTTAGTACCTTTTACATAATCATTTCAACAGTAACCAGTTATGGCTACCCAAAATAGTTTTAATATGGTAAAAACATTTGTTTGCCCCTTCGTCTACCAGGACTTCTACTGAACAGCAGGTATTGTGATGTTTCAGTGGTGGAGTCCAGTATTTGTGTGGGTTTATCTTTTCTCAGTACCTGGAGGTTTCGGGAGGTTTTTTGTGGATGCTGTGTGGAGGAAGTCTGACAGAGACCTCTGTACTAGCTGAGTACAGAGGCTGTGAATGGCTTTAATGTGTAAAAAGCAGGAAAACGTGCCTGCTTCCCATGGAAACCCATGAATTGGTTCTGTCTGTTGCATTTCCTTCTTATTTACTGATTTATATTTGTTCTAAATAGGGTGCTTGTTCCCAGCTTCTGTTCATAGGCTGTGTGAGGTTTACAGTTGGATTTAATGATGTTAAAGGTCTTTTCCAGCTTAAATGATTCACTGATTCTCAGCCTGTTCTCCTCCTTCCATTAAAGCCCTTGGCTTGTTTTTGGAAACAAGTGCTAAATGGTGAAAAGGCTGCACTTGCTGTGTGAGGTGAAGGCTCTGGAGTCCCTGCAGCAGGAGATTGGCTCTCTTGGCTGTCATGATTTCTCCAGCAGCTTCTGGAAGTTTTCCTTGTCCACTCATCAGAGTAAGGCACTGCCTTACCCACGAGCTGCAGAACCCCTGGGAGTATTTATCCTTGTCCAGAAGGAAGAGCAAGGCAGACAGGGGCTCCCACAGCTGATGTTCACCAAGGTGGATCAAACTCCACAGACTTCTCATAGAGTCCCTGGGGAGAACCAGCAGCATATAAAACCCCTCTCTAATTGTCTCCTAGAGGAGCTCTGTCTCCTCTGGCTGCAGCCAGGCCAAGTTGGCACTGGGGAGTCCTCGGAGACAACTAAAACTGGTAAAGGAAATATTTGGTGCAGGAGGAAATTGGGCCTCTGAGGATTGGATCACCTCGCTGTTGTGCCAGGGGCTTGGCTCAGCCCCTGGGTGAGCCCTGGGCAGGAGCTCAGGGGCACTGGGGGAAGATCTTTGTGATGTTTCTTTGTGCTCATGGTTTGAGGGTCTGACTGGGAACACATCTTTCCCAGCTGTGCTGAATCAGGGAAACGTGGAAATGCTTCCCTCTCCCAGCCTGGCCCAGCTGGATTTTCCTTTGGTTGTCAGTTCTGAGTTGGAAGGAAGGCTCTGCCTGTGCTCTTGCACACTGGCTGGCTCTGCGTTCCTTATTCCTGATGATTTTTTGTGACACTGAAGAATCACAAAGTTTTCCCATGGATTTCCCTAACAAAATAATGGCTGGTGTGATTTATACAGAATTGCAGGAGTAACAGCATAGCTCTAGACCATCTTGACTAGATTCAGTAGACACATCTCCATCTCCAAACCAAATTGCTTTTTTAGAAAATTACATGGGCACAGTCACAGGTTATCTCTACTTTCTGCACATCTGTATTTATTAATTTATTTATACATGTGCATTCTTATCTCAAGTTTCTGAGAAAAAAAACCAGCAACCTTGCTTGAGAGGACAGGCAGGTGTTGTATTCAGAGTGCAGCCTGGCTGTGTCCCTGCAGCTCAGCACAGGGAAGAGCTCCTTGGACACAGCATTGCACAGGATGAGAGCCCTCACCCAGTGTCACACCCTTGTTGGAAAAGTGCATTTGATTGTAAAATTAACCTTGTTTTCCATGGAATAGGATGGGGCCTCCACCACTATGAAAATCAGGGATATTGCTGGAAGTCAGCTGTGGAAAGAGTCATGTGTTTGCCTTGTGGGAAAAGACAATGGAATTGAGAGCCAAGAAATACAGAAACCACTGTAAAATGGACCAGTTAAACATGAGAAGTATTGAATATTTTCAATGGAAAAATAGACTTTCTAGGCAGTTTCTGCTGGTAGAATCTTCACTATTGCAAATCTAAGAGCCAAATCTGAAGGGTGTGAGTGTAGTGTTTAGGCTGCTACAAACAGAGGATCCCAAAGGGCCTGGGGTTGGCTGTAATGGCTTTTTCTCACCAGTTCTGCTGAGAATGGACAGCTCATTCGGTTTGGAGTAGATCTTGGGAAGGAATTCTTGGCTATCAGGGTGGTGATGCCCTGGCACAGGGCACCCAGAGCAGCTGTGGCTGCCCCATCCCTGGGAGTGCCCAAGGCCAGGCTGGGCAGACCTTGTGATGCCTCAGGTTTTAGCTTTTATATTTTTCAGATTCTGTTCTGCTTTAGTGTGTAAGTCTAGGCTTCATATTAGGGAAGAGTAAGCTCTCTCCACTGAATAGGGAGACAAAACAATTCCTTCTCTAGCTGGGGAGCCAAGGACAGCCAATGCAAATCTCAGGCCCAAGAGCACAAACAACGTGGAATGAAGAGAGAAAAACTGGAAGGATGGGACTGCATGGGCTGGAGCTGTAATTGACAATTAACTCCAATATGCAAATGGAGTGAGAGACCCTGTGACATGTCTGGTATAGTGGAAGGTGTCCCTGCCCATAGCAGGGGGTGGAGCTGGATGAACTTTAAGGTCCCTTCCAGCCCAAACCATTCCTTGATTCTATGATTAACATGGAAGGAAAACTGAACTATAGATTCCCAAGAAGTAATAAATACATGCTATCAAAAAACATACAAAAACATATTCAATTTTAAAGATTTATGTTAAAATTAAATATAGAAATTCTACAACTAGAACAAAAGAAATGAAAAAAGAGTTCAAGTCCCTGTGTTACATTTTAGGTGCTGTGGGAGAGATCCCTGAGCAGTTAAAGGCTCGTGTGACTGGAGGAGCAGGAGCAGGAGCACACACTGAGCTGGGCTCTGGCTGCCCTGGTGCTCACAGACTGAGAGGCTGCCTGAGGAAACTCCCAGTTTGCATTTTGAGACAGATTCTTTAAATCTTTCAATGGCTGTTGCTGTTCTTGGGGGTTTTGTGAGAGCATCTGGGCTGGCTTTTCTTGCTGCTCTCTGTCTGTTCTGGCAGTCGTGTTTGCGGTCTCAGCTTCACTGTCTGGAAGTTTGTCATCATTGCTTTGTCATGAGCTTAACATGTCACCCAGATTTGACTGCTGCATGCCTGCACCATCTGCAGAGGCAGGGCTGGCCTGTGTGCAGCGAGCTGCTGAGCTGCACTTTGGCTGCCTCAGTGTAAACTCCATGTGCTCAGACCTTTAGCCATGGCTCCTGCCATGGTCCTGACTGTGTTTTCATTCCTTTGTAAAACCTGTTTCGAGCAGTTTATAAGTTGGCCGTAAAAACACTCCCAGGCAATGAAAGCTGGCTGAGAATGTCTCTTGTCTGGGGTATTTTTTTTTTTTTTTTTTGAAACATACTTGAAAGGGACCTTTTCCCTTCAGTGAAAGAAAAGTCAGATAGGTTCACAGTTTCAGGAGTTTGATTTTCTGTGCATACCTGCTGCTGGGAAAATTAAAGATGGCTCCACTTTCCTCAGTGAATGTTTCAAACAGGGCTATTCTGCCTTTTCTTTTTTTTTGTCCCCATCGTGGTGGATTTCCCCCAGGTGCCCCCCAAAACCCCTCTGTCACTGCCCTCCTTGGCTGGCAGGGGAGAGGAAATACAACAAAAGGCTCCTGGGTGCAGAAAAGGGCAGGGAGAGATCACTCACCAATTACCAACACAGGCAGGGAACTGATACATTGCAATATTAAGAAATAACCAAAATGCAGGAACGGATCTTACATTCATTTTGCTAAACTGGGACTTTGTTGAGCTGAACCTCCAAAGAGCACATGCTCAGAAATTACTGATAATTGCTCTTTTCAGCAGGTAGTTGGGGAAAATGCAAAATGAATGCATCAAAATAAGATTGCTAATAATTTTCTTTATTCTAATTCTCAAACAAATGGGGTGCACGCACAGTTAGGAATGAATACATATGACAGATACCAGGTAAACACAACTCTACCAGCCTTGAGGTGATTGCTGCCTGGAACTTCATTTATCCTGGAATTTGGTGCATTTTCCCACTTTGAGGCCAGGCCCCAAATTCTGTTAGCAAGTGTCTCAGTGAAGAGCAGCTCTGCAGCACAAGCCCAGACTTAACATCAGCTCTCCTCCTCTGGATGCCCCAAGCAGAAGTCTGCTCTGTGATCAGGCAAACTTTGAAGACAGGAATTTTTATGTCAGAACAAGCTATTTCTTAGAAAACAATGGAAGGACCAGACCCCTGTCATTTCTCTCCCTGCCTTTTACACTAATGTCCCCATGTGCCACAACTTCCTACAGTGCTGCAAGGCTGTGGGAAATGGATTTGTAGAGAATGTTTAAAGCCTGACAGAAGGCTCACATAGTATGTATCTGTATGTAAACCTTGAGATAAGAAGTATTGACTTAGAAATGCCATGGAATAGGACAGACATTGTTGAGAGAGAAATGGTTTCAAAGGATGGTTTTGTAAATAAGATTAGATACTTTGGAGAAATAGAACTATTAAAGATGCATTGTAGTAGGACTCATCAGGGGTAATTTTAGGTAATGAGCTTTAAGGCATCTACAGCATGGTGTGTCAAAAGCTGATAGGCCAAGAAACACTTATAATGTAGTGTAATTAGGAAATAGTTGGCTTCTGATTGTGATGGAGTGAATTATAGCATCTGTATGGTCTCACCCTTCACATGACACTGAAAATAGAATAGAAGTTTTTAAAAGGCCTCTCAGTTGCCCCATCTCTGGGTCAGAAAAGGGCTTTATCCAACAAAAGGCCACACAAATCTACAGAGCACGTTTTCTGTACATCTACAAACTATTTCCATTCCCCAGAGAGTCGTTTACCTCAGTGGCTCCCTGGCCCTTACATATTTTCATTTCTAGCAGGTTTCTCATCTTGGAAAACTGCTGCTTAATCAAGCTGAAGCGTGGGAGGGTGGCCACTGTCCCCTGATTGCCCCCAGGGGTCTGGTCGGAAGTTGTGTGGTCATTTTGGCATTTTCCTGCTCGCTTTTCCGACCTAAGTTACAGTAGGACATCCCTGCAGGAAATTCCAAGAAGCCAATATAATTATATAGTGATTTTACCTTCCTGACGAGGTCACACACAGTGCCAATGCAATTAGCAAATACTGCTCTACATTCCCTGATGGCAGCACACCTCGCTGGAGCCTGGGCCATCCCTGGGGTGCTGCTCTGGGGTTTGCCCCCTCTCCTTAGACTGTGCCCCAGACTGAGGAGCTCCTGCCACCACCCCAACAAGGCCATACAGGAGCAGTTATCTTAACATCTGTTGTGTTCTGCTCAGCAGGCTGTGAAGGCAGAAATATTATGCACAGTTTTCATCCTTTTGAGAATGGGATCAGCTGTACTGTATTAATTTAACGTGGAAATGAGAACCCAGCTGTGACAGGACAGCATCTTCGTGGCATGTATTAAATACATGGCAACAGCAAATATGTTCAGGGTTGTTCAGTATCTGATTGGGACATTCAGTGACTGGGGTTTGCCTTCCTGCTGCCTGGCTTTCCTTTTTCACTTCAGTGAAATCAGGAGTAAGAGGCATGTGCTGCTCTTTGGAGACCTTTCAGGAGCTGTGTCCTGCATTTCAGAAGCAGCCACCTCATATGTGATTATTGGCTACAGTGGGTCACAATTCCAGAACAAGGACAAGTTCCAAGAAGTGAGAAGTTGCAGAATTAAGAGCAAGCAAGGAATGTTTTTTCTGTGATTTTTTTTCTTTTTCTTTTTTTTTAAGCTCAGGAGAAAAATTATACCTCAGGTCAGGCTTTGAGAAGGATTTGGTGTTGATTCATATCAACAAGAGTGTCTCCAGCTGTTAGAGTAAATACTAGAAATAAAGAAGAGTTTTAGGAGGGAGCTGTCAAGCATCCAACCTTAAGTGAGGCTATAAATCTTGTGTGACAGCAGGAAAGTTTATTTGGTGGAGGTTTATCCTATGACTTTGAGATATTTCTGTCTCTTCCTCTGAAACAGATTGGAGACAGGAGGTTAGGCTGGATGGACCATTATCTCAACCTGTTTTGGCTGTTCTTCTGACCCTGAAAGTCTTGCACACATAATTTCATCTGTCCAGGATGATATCAGTAAGGCACTTGGAGTGTTAAATAGGAAAGTTGAAGCTTAAGTGTCATCACTGGTATTATACAGATAAGTGTTTCTGCAAAGAGGTTTCTTAATCTGCTGATAAGGATAATATGACATCTGAGCACAGGGGCAGCAGAAGGGCAGGCAGAGAAAGAAGTGTGTAAACAGGCCAGTGTAATTGAAGCCTGGCCTTCAAATCCCTGAGCTCTGCAGCAGCCAACTTCAAGGATGGAGTTGCAGTCTGGTAGACTTGCGAATTTTGACTCAACTTCCAGCTTTTCATCCAATTTTTCCATTATAATGTCTTTTTCATCCAGTTTTTCCATTTACAATGTCTCTCTTTTGCCTCCAAGACAGTTATGTTTGCTTATGCATTCTTTTGGGTGGGGTTTTTTGCTTTAATGGGATGCTAATAGAAGTAAGGGTTTTTGGCAGCTCTTTCTTTCCTCCGTGTGGAGGATCCCCAGTAGTGAGGCTGTGGCTCAGCCCAGCTTAGCAGAGGCAGTGGAGGCACGTGGAGCTCTTGCTGACAAGCCCCCAGGTGAGGTGCAGTGGGAGACCTCAATCACTATGAAAACTGACATCTGCATTGTGTCAGTTCCATGGATTTGGAAAATATGTTGTGCCAATGCTTCAACAAGTGATTAATCTGGTAATTCGGAGGTAAATAATACACATGAAAATCAAGGCTTTGTGGCCTTTCCCTCAAAATTTAGTGACCACCGTATTACAGAAGTTAATTTACATATAAATATTTTATCATTTCAGGTATGGAAAAATAATTGCTCTCACAGTAGTAATTTACTTAATATTTCTACTGAAGCAATAATTATAAGTTTTGATCAGAATGGATCTCAGTGTTCTAGATGCTGCACAACTTGTTGAATTGCTGACTGTTTAAAAAGCCCTCACAATGAAAATATTTGTAATTTGGAGTTATAATGATTTAGGACTCTCAAAGATGTTTTCAAACATAAATTGATTCTGTCAGCATCTCAGAGAAATAACAAAGTAAGAATTCAATAAAATCAAGAGTTCAGAGCTGGCCTAATGCTTCATCCACTGAATGGTAAAATTTTCATTAATTTCCAGAAGCAGAAATGGCAGAATGATGAACTCTTTTAGAAATCTCCAAACCTGCTCAGGGAAACACACAAGGAATGTGTGAAAACATTTATTAACAGGAATTAAAACTTCATCCCTACAGTCAACATGGTACCTGAAAGGAAAGTCAGTCTTTTTGCTGTGAAATAAAAGAGATGAACCTGTTGAAAATGGGCGGGTTTGAAGCTCAGGGCTGTTCATCACTTCAGCAGCTCAGTCGATCCCGGGCTCCTTTCATGGAGTTTCAGCACTGTTGGCCTCTCTCAGGCTGGGGTTTCTGATGTTTGCAAAGGGCACTTTTGTTCTCCTCTCCAGCCGCATGGAGGGCAGTGCCCGTGTCCATCAGCTGCTCCCAAACAGCCCCTGGGTTAGTGTTGTTATTTTTCCTGTAGTTAATGTTCACTGCAGACAGAGATGCCTGACAGGAGGGGCAGCCAGGGGGGG
>QUSF01000049.1:1681711-1745545 GCA_003676055.1 Chloebia gouldiae | reverse complement strand
TCGCTGACTCCTCTTAATGGCATGCCATGGATCCCTGACATTTGGAGCTCATTTCCCAAACTGGCCAGCTGAGATGTGGAATGTGCTGGTGTAGGCTGCAGAAATTCATGCTCAAAATCTGTTGGTTTGGGTTTTTGCTCTTTGTTTGGCTGGCTTTTCAGGTGAGGCTTCTGTTCGCTCTAATTGTTCAAATTTGGTCAGCTAGTGTAGTGCCACAGCTGTCAGTTTATATATTATTATAAGCTCCTAATTAAGAACCTGTTTATAATGGCAAAGCTCTAGTTCATTAAAACATATGTTGCTAGGGAGATAGAGGTAACCAAGAAAATAAGGAAAATAAATGCATAAGGCTTTTTCAGAGTGAAGATTTATTCTCACATTAAGAGTCTGAGCTCTGCGGATGGAGTTTGGTGGTGTCCATCAGGGTCTTGGTTTGCTCTCTGAAAGCTGCAGCCTGAAGGTGCTGTCAGAGCTGGGTTACCCTGTGCTCAGAGCAGTGGGAAAAATGTGATGGATTGGGCATGGAGCTACAGGTTTTGTTCCACCAGCCCTGGCACTGCATGGAATTGCTTTGGGACATCAGGCTTTCCCAGCATTTTGGCCACTCCAGCTGCCTGTTTGTTGGAAGCTCTGTTTGCAGTTCCAGACATATGAACACTTGCCCTGTAAAAAAATCTGAAATTGTAATTTGGAGAGTAGCTGTCACATAGGAGTAACCACTGACCTTGGTCAGACACAGACCACTGAGTGTTGGGGCCATTACCAGCCGCCTGAGCAATCCAGCCTGCAAGCCATTAGTTGCTTTAACTACTGCAAATTACCTTGGTCTTTTGTTCTTGTGCAGAAGGAGATGATGCAGTTGTTAAAAAATTGCCTTTCTTTTCTTTTTTTCTGGTGCTCCCCACATTTCATAACAATGGCGTGTGAGACTCCAGGGAGGAGTCATGCAGGAATTAATAAAAAGAGAACATGAACTGCCAAGCTACCAATCTATTTGCACCTCTCATTAAATTAGAAATTTGTATGAGGGCAGGGGGGCTGAATGACAGCACCAGCACTTGTCCCTTTGTGCCACTGTGCCGAGTTCTGATGTGGGGTGATGCTGGTGCTGCTCCTGTCATGAGCCATTTTGTATTCCAGCCCCAGCTGGGTTCTTTCTGCCTCCTAATCTTGGATACTTCTTGATTCTCATGTTTCTGTGGGCAAGGGAAGAGCACAGGTCTGAAAACAGGATTCTGGCTTCTCTGGGATGGTGTATTATTAAATAACCTATGAAGGAATCTGGTTCTTTTTTGCTACCCAAGGATACGCAGCATGTTCTTTGTCTGCAAGCAGAGCTGACCCCTGTTACACCCCAAACAGATTTTCCATCAATGCCTTTTCTGAAGGTTTCTCAGAGTGATTCCAGGTACGTGCTTTTCCTGGCCTCAAGTGTTCCTTCTTGAGAATGTTCCAATGTACCCTTGTGCCTCGAGCCAGCCTACACCACTGATGAACTTGGCCCATTGTCACCTGTCATCTTGAAGCTGATTTTTCTTTTCCAGAATATAAGGTTGACACTGAGACAAAACTTCCCATCTGTGTTCTTTACTGGCACGTAATTGCTCCAAAGAAGGGAGGAGGATCCTTAGATAAAAGTGCTCACTGCTTTCCTTGAAACTATTTTCTGTAAATAAAACTCTTTCATCTTTGAACTTAAATATATTTCAACCCCAATTTAGGTTATTTTTTCCCTCTTAGTCCTGGACCTCTCTAAGTTATTAGAAAAAAAAATACTTTCTTAATAAGCCCCAAAGGTAATCAAAAAGAAGACAGCAAAATGAAACAACTCGTAAAATATTCTTCAGCATCTTTAGGGAATACTTAATGTACACAGGGTCAGGGCTTTGTAATGGTAATTTAAGAGTTGTAGGAAGTGATCCATCATTTTAAAGAGCAACATTGCCATCCTTGACAAAAAGTTTATGTTTCGGAATCGACTTGAGTCCCTACTCACCTCAGGAAAACAAATGCTGGCACATCTTCTTGTAGGACATAATGAAGGAGATTTTCTATAATGTTATGCAAATGTCATGCTAAATGGTACATAGGCTTTGAGAAGTGACAGGCAATTGCGGCTGTCCAGTTTTCTGGAAAGCACTAATGCTATTCTGGATTAATTTTTCTTTCTGGAGCAGACGTTGTATGGAAATTACCCTTGACTGAAAGCCATCGTTGGAAAGGTCACAGCAGTAGATACAAAATCCATAGGCAGTCAATTGCCTTCCACAGATTCAGCATTACTGCTCTTGCCTATTTTACCCTTAGGCATCTTTTATTTTTTGCACAGATGGTCTCACTCAGCCCTAACAAAATGTTTTAAGCTGTTGCATAAATTAAAATAAGAGGCCCCGAAGTGCAAAAGTGCAACTCTTTGGGAAGAAGTTGGGGGTGGGGAGGGAGTGCAGAATAGGCAAGGAGAAAAAATGATACAGGGCTCTGCTTCCCCTTCTGGCACCTCTTCCCTTGGCTACAGCAGGTCAGTCACAGGTATTTCCATCAGCACAGCTGAACCCATGGCATGGGGAGGAACAAGAGGGTAAGATTGCAGGGGATTGAGTGCAGTTGTCATGTGCAAAACATCATAGATTTGCACCAAAGTATTGAGGAAAGATGGTCAGTAATTTTTACATACTTTTTGTATTGGAAATGGTGACTCGATCGGGCTCAGCATTCAACCTTGCTACTTACTTTTGGTAAAACGAAGCTCCTCAGAAGTATTTAACATATAATTTTAAAATTCTGATTTTTATCTCCAACGTGGATGTCGTGGTTTAACCCCAGGTGCAACTCAGCCCCACACATCTGCTTCCTCACTGCCAGAGAGATGCGGCAGTGGAAAAACTGAGAAAACTCAAGGGCTGAGATAAAGTCTCTTTAATAGGACAGTAAAGGAATAAAATAATAATTATGCTAATATTACTAATAAAATTAGAATATATAATACAAGTGATGGACAGTGCAGTTGTTCACCACTCACTGACGAATGCCCAGCCAGTTCCTGAGCAGAAAGTGAAATCCCAAATTATTTTTTTCCTTTCAAAGTCTTAGACCTCATCTGTAGAGTAAAAAGGAGCATATCTTGGAGCAAACCACTGGGTATGTGCTTTGTTCCTTACTTGGTGTATTTTTCAGTTCAGCTTGCCATTGATGGTAAAACACTCCTGTGTTGTTTGCTTGTGGACTGGTTTGCAAGTAAATTGAGGTGACTGGAGTAAAAGTGCTGCTTGGGGCCTCAAGGTTTCCCCTTGGCTGTGGTCCCACAGCCCCAGCTATTCCTGTCTGCCTCTAACACCCAGGCTCAGTTTTGATGCCTTAGGCATCCACCAAAGTTTAGCTCTACTGTTATCTTCAAATCTCAGAAGTGTGAGCCTCGTGATTGGCAGCTAAAATCTTCAGAGGATTTTTGGTGCTGTGTAAGAGAGGTGGAAATGAGGTTTATATAGTATTACATGTTGGTATCTTACCTAAAGATGAACTACAAGGGTTTGCAGCTCCCTTGGTGGGGTGGAAACTCCCTTAAACAGTATAGGACTTCTTAAATTCAGTGCCTTTACCTGACTTTCCCTTTTGCTGCTGTTCTGGGGTGTAGGGTCACTGGCTTCAGGGAGGCAGCACTCTTCTGTTCCACTGAGCTGAGGTTGATCTGTGCTGTTCGGATTGTGCCTTGTACCCACTGCAGTGTGATCCTCTAATCAGCCATTAGCAGATTCAAGCTTAATCAGGTTTCTGTGACTTTCACAATGCATGGGGATCTTCCCTTAGTGGAAGTTAGCCACAGATAATATTTCAAAGCTGTAGCTATTAGGTCAATGATCCTCTCTTGAGGCATGTGCCAATACCTTGGGAATTTCATTTGAAAGACCAGTCTGGCAACTCGAACACAGCCTGATACTCACTTCAGGAGAGGGGCAGGACTGGCACGTAGACAGTGCTTGAAAAAGGTGCTGTGAAATTGTTCTCAGCCAAACTGGGGTTTGGCTGTTGAGGTACCCAGAGTGGTGGTGCATGAAGTCCTGCCAGTTCCTATTTCCCATAGGATAACAGCAGCACTGTGTGGGGTGGGGAAAGGCTCCAGCTGGGGCTGGAGGCCATGACACTGCCTGGGTTACTGGGATGGAAGGGAATGTTGAAACCTGGAATGTGTCACTGTGGGGAACTCACCCTGCCATCAGCCACATCCTATCCCCAACTTTTCATTCATTTCTCATGGTGACTGTAAACAATGGCAGAATGCTGGTCCTTTTTCCCAGCTAATAGTCAATCAAAAAGAAAATTCTTCAAATTATTCAGGTGAATCCCAGGAGAGGTCTAGTGCTTGTAATTCCTGTTCCCAAATCTGGTTCTCTTGACTCCTGTATTGCAAATTCTTGTCCTTACTGGTCAGCAGGATGGTTGTTATCACACCACCCTGTACCACAGTTCTTGCTTCTGTTGAGAGCAGCACAGAAGCACTTGGGCATTGTGCATTAGTCACCATCACTGTTACCTCTGACAGTGAAATGTGATAAATGGGAACATTGACTTTATAGATCATTGAATAGCACCAGGTGGAATCCTGGAGAAATGGAGAACAGCACCCCTGTCCTGCAGCATTCCCTCTGTTTGCTCAGGAGCCCTTTTCTCCTCACCATTTACTGGTTGTACCTGTGATGGTTTGTTCCTTATTGGTGGAAATTAGGTTTTGACAATGATGTAAGCTTCTGTTTCTGTAACCATATTTTGATGTGGGGTGTGTTGCTTGTTTCCTTGAGTATTGTGGTAGCTGTGTTCTTCAGTGTCTTTTGACTGAGAATATTTCTGTACTGTACAGCACATGAAAGTCAAGGTGACCAGTGCTATTTTCATGTTTCTCCCTCTAGGCTGGAAGTTTCCTGCCTTCCTTTGGGACAGTTATCATAGAGAAGAGATAGTGTTCTCCTTCAACTAATTAGATTATGCATTTCAGAGTAGTCAGTTATGTTTAGTCACTTAATGAATTATGTTTTGCCAGTTTACAGGGCTTGATCAGCAGACAAAGAATCCAAATCCAAAAGAGAAAAAGGAAGCAACCATAGCTGTATTATTAAAAAACTATTCACAGACAAATGGAAATGTTAGATGGTGTAACAGCTAGGCTACATTCATAATTATGCAATTATAATTAGAAAGGACCAGTTTCATTTTTACAAAGTTTAGATGATTTTTGTAGCGGTTTATTTCAAATTTTGGCGGGTTTGTATCACACAGAACAAAACCCACAGATTTTTCATGTATATTGGTGGGGCTTTTTTGTTGCAGTTTTTCGAGCTGTGGGGTAATGCATGTGTAGGAAGTTAATGATGTGGTCTCTGGGTGTTGCTTTCCTGTATGGAGTACTGATAATGAGCTTCAAGTAATAGGGTACGAGTCCCAGAAGATGAATTCTGATTACCTTTGTGGCACCGTCCCCTGTATGCCCCTTCTTCCTTGATGTTTCTGTAAAGAACATTTGGATTTTGATGAGGGTATTGCCTATTTGACTTTTAATTAGATTTGCAGTATGTTATGTTAATAAACTGTGACTCTCTGTTTAGTTGGCTTGTTTTGTTTCCATTTTCTTCAAGTGTATATTCATGGAATCATATGGTGGCAGGCAGCAGCTGAAATATTTTGCTTCTCCATGTCTAAAGCTTATTATTTATTGGTCCAGAGAGGGTGAATTTTGCCCCATACTCAATAATGATCAGTAAACAGTAGTTAAATTGTAAAGAGACTACAAACTGGGGCATACTGTGAAAGTGCAGAGAGGATTCCTCCAAGGAAATTGAATGATAGGTCTTAAATAATACCTTATAGTCATGGGCTATGCCATTATAGGCACTAAAATTAAATGTACAGCTTCCCTAAACAGCAGGTTGTCTTTCCCACTGCCCCTTTTTAATAAAAACTCAGGGACTTTCTCATGTTGACAGGTCAAGTGTAGTCTTTTTATAATCTCCATGGTTTATCCCATTTGGAGTTCTTGAAATTCGTTTACCTTGTACTCACTCGTTTTCCCCTAAATAATTTACTTGTTACTGCATACTTTTAATTGAGATTTAGAAAGCAAAATGAAACCCCAACCTTTTGCCAAATCCACGTAGGCATTTGGATGGCTGCTGGTGTGTAGCTCTGACTCGTGGTGCCCGTCTCCCCACCTGTGTTGGGTTTGCTCAGCAGACTGCTCTGCCAGTTTAATCCCAGGCTGCTCTGGGCTGGGCTGGGCTTTCTCTGCTGCTGGGCTCAGTGGGGTTTGACTGGTTGTCTTGGTTTGAAAAGACAGGAGTCTGTGAAGGAAGGCAAGAGCTTCCTGTGAAATGGAAAAGGTAAACCCCCTCCCTCCAAATTGCCAAAATTTCAAAATAAAAAGGCTCTCAGGCAAAGATATGGGAATGGGAATAACAGTTCTTTACTACAAAAAAAAAAACAAACACTAACTAAATAAAAAAAATGTAATTATTACAAACAAAACCACTGATAGAGCCAGAAACCTGACACCCTGAGGAGTCAGGGTGTTGGTAGTAGTCCAGTTAAATGGTGGCTGCTCCTCCTGGAGTGGCAGATGAAATGCTGCTGAAGTGGTGATCTGTAGAAGGGTGGAGTTTTCTCTGAAGGTCTGGTGATGGAGTAGATGGGCCTGGTCTTCTTCTGGGGATCCAGCAGGGAAGAAGCTGCTCCTCTGGGAATCCAGCGAAGGGGCTGCTCTGATGTCCCAAAAAATGCTGATTTTCTGCAGGTAGGGATGCTTGGCTCCTCCCTCTGGGCGGAGCATCTCACAGTGGATGATGTAACTTTACCAGTCATGCAGGGAGTCATTCAATGGCCCATTAACAGAAGATATCTCCCTGGAGGGAGACATTTTTCTTGGAAGAGATAAGAAAACTGCCCAACCTCCAATAGATGGCAATAGAATACATGCTTATCTTACAAGCCAGGACACTGGTTATGGCAGGGCTGCAATGCCCTGTCAGCACAGGTTATCCCTGCTGCTGCTGCCCCAGACTGTGTCACTGCAGGGCTGCTGGACAGTGGTGACGCTGCAGTCGCTGAGCAACAACCACGAGGGTGAGGAGGGGCAGCCCTGGGCAGGGAATGCTGAACTGGTCAGCTGGAATGTCACCATGGAAAAGTTTATTCATTATTTTCTTCCTCTTGGGATGTTTTCCTGTTCTAATGCCATTGTTTCCTCCTAAGCAGAGGGGCTGTTGGTTGTCCTGAGGACACTGGTCCACAGGAGAGTTGGTGATGGATGCACAGACTTGGTGCTGTGCCCTGCCCTGGAGTGTAGTGAGCACATTTCTCTCTTACTACACTGCAGAGCCCAGGCTCTGCTCAGCACAGGAAATTTCTGCATTTGGTGGCAATTTTTGTCATGCCCAAACCCATTGTGGATGGGCTGAGTCCCCCTAACTCAGGTCACACATGTCATAGAGTTATATAACTCTGCCTTCCAAACTGTCGACTTGGGGTGAGTTTTAATATTTAATGAAGAATCAAAAGCTCGATTTTCTATTGTGGATTGTTGAATGCATCCAATCCTTTTATAACAAGATTTGGTTCTCTTAGGCTTCTAGTAAGCCTGAGATTTTTCTAAGACAGAAAATGCTTTGCCTCTGAATTTCTGAACCTCAAACTATTTTTTCCATCTGGAGTTGTGTTTCTTTCTAGATACAAATAATAAGTATCAAAAATGGATAAAATATTTTTTAAAATCTGCACACATCTTTTGAGGAGATGGGAAAGGGAAAAATATTTTTGGGAGTGTTCCATCACCATTAGAAACACAATTATACAGTTTCACTGTCCTGTCTGTGTAAATGATAGTAAAATAAGCAAGGGGAAGCCCCACTTGGATGGACCACACTCTTGAGTTAAACTATTCAGATTAAATGACTTCAAGGTCTGGGCCTTTATGCAGCACTTCCTGGCATTTTATTAATAAATGCTATTTTGGAGGGATTTGGATGTAATAAATGCTAGTGGAGGGATTTTTGCATGTATTTGTCTTTAATAAATTCAGAAGCAGGCACAGATATTCAGAGACATTTCTGTCGATGGTCATTTAGTTTAGGGCACTGTGTAATAATCATAACATGTAAAGCCCCGCTTGCTTTCCACACAGCTCAGACTGGTGCTGTTTATTTGGTGCTGAGGTCATGAGCCTTTCCCTGTCCTTTGATGCAAAGTTTAGGATCTAGTGTAGGAAGTTGTGCATTTGTCTCCTTGTGTGTCCCTGGCAGCTCTTAGGGGTCCCTGTGTGAGGTGTTGGCAGAGGCAGGTGTTGCTGCCAGCAGGAGGACACCCACCACTTCACACATGGTGGAGAAAACGGGCCTTTTGGGGGTTTGATGGTGATGGAAGAGGTAAATTAAAAGATTCTAATTGGCTTTTACAGATAACATTTATTGCCAGTGCTTTAAATTCTTGGGAGATAGATGAGCATTTGGGTCCCGTCCCTGAGGCAGGGAAATCCTGTTTGAGTTGAGCACAGGGTGAGCCTGGAGGAGAAACCTCAGCTGCTGGTGCTGACTGTGAGGAGGGATGGGGGAATTTGGGGGGACTGGGGTGGGGGCTCAGCAGGGCACAGCCCCAGTGGCTGGGAGAACCTGGGCACTGTGGCCATGGCAGTGTGTCCTGAGGGGCAGGGCAGGGCAGTGCTTCCGATGGGCTCCTCGTGGGAAGGAGAGGGCTTCCCTGTGGGAAGGAGAGGGGTTCCTGCTGCAGGCTGAGGAGCGCTTGGGGAGGGCAGAGGAGACCCATGGCCTGTCGGGCTGCATGGTATGGCTGATTAAAACACCTCCTGCCTGCTCTGCTTTCCTGCAGAAGGATTCATCCTTCAGTCCCATGCTGCCTATCCATGTGACTTTGCTTCACCCCACCACTGGGAATGTTTCTTTTCACTCAAAAGGAGCTTCTCACAAAGACACACAAACCAAAACTCAAATTTCTTCAAGCAAAGGGGTGTTTAACACTGGATTTCTGATGGAACCATATAGTTGTCAAGCTTGATCGTTTTCTCAGGCAATTTGTTTCATCAGGCTTGGACGTGTCACTCTGAGCTGTGCTGCAGTGTGGATCCACCCCCATGGATCCACACTGGTTCTCCTGCTGCCCCCGGGTCTGGTAGGGCTGAGGGGGTGAAGGTCTGGTAGGGCTGAGGGGGAACAGGCTTCACCCTCTGCCTGTGCCATCATCCCCAGTACCCCACTAAAACTCACAGAAAAGTTTCTTCTCAACTTTGGATCCCACTGCAGCTTGATGGCATCAGAAGAGAGATGTGCAGTTGAGCTGACAATCAGTGATTGGCATCGTGCACAACTCATTATTGTGTCAAGGATTTGGCATGTCCGTGGAGAGGAAACCATGTGCGTTGTGTTGACACTGAGCTTAATTCATATCCCACCAGCAGCAATGCCAAACCCTTATCTCATCGGTGCCCGTGCCAGAGCGCCTGCCTGTGTGCCAGCTCCTTGTCAGAATAATGACTTATCCCTAATACCAATCATTCCGTGGCAGATGCCGCCTGCTGTAGCCATTTTGTACAGTTGGGAGCCCGAGCAAAATGGCTGGGTTTCCATGCTGGGCTTCCATGCTGGGTTTCCAATAATGCTTCAGGTTTTAGCTTTTATATTTTTCACATTCTGTGCTGCTTTAGTGTGTGGGTCTGGGCTTCATAACAGGGGATGGTGACCTCTCTTCACAGAGTGAGGAGACAAAACAATTCCTTCTGCAGCTAGGGACCAGGACAAAGGATCCAAATGTCAGGCCCAAGAGCACAAACAACATGGACTGAAGAGAGGAAACCAGGAAGGATGGGACTGCATGGGCTGGAGCTGTAATTAGACAATTAACTCCAATATGCAAATGGAGCAGAATTATAAAAGTGAGAGACCCCTGTGATCAGCTGTGCATTTTTGTGGCCATTTTGGCTCACCTGGGGTGTAGCCCTGGCTGGGCTTTTGTGCTGCCCCAGGTGTATCGGTTGAGGCCTCTTAATAAATTTTACTTTATTCTTTAACTCTGTTTAGCTTCTGTTCTAGGGCATCCTTCACAAGGTATCACCATGCAGAGTGTGGCATGGCCAGAGCTCTCTGGCAGGGCCAGGAAAGGGAAAAGTACTCCAAATAGCATCCAAATGATCTGCTAGGTTTTATGGCAACTTGCATAAAAAAAAAAATCTTCCTGTAGTTTTTCTCTTCTGTCCCCTCCCCCAGATACCTTCATTACCTTTCTGCCTTTAAGATCTTTAAAACTGCACTTGTGGATGTGGCACTCTGAGCACCATTGCCTTTCCTTCATCTTCCCCATTATTCATGCAGCTAGTTTTTGGAGACAACCCTGATTCTTCCCCATGCTGACAAAGGATTCATCTGCAGTGCCTGCAAGGGCACAGGCCTGGGTGTCAGCCTACCACACCCCAGAGTTTTGCCAATTCTGCTTGCCAGGAGATTGGCAAGGGAGATGAGCTGTCTCCCTGCTGAAAATAACCCTTTATCCCTCTAGCACTGTAGAAGACGGGAAGGACTCACAAGGAAAAGAGAATCCAAAATGTGGTTTTGACTTTTCCCTATGGGAGAAGTTCAAAGTGCCACCAAAGTGGGAGAGAACATTTGAGCTGATATTGAACTTATAATCAAACTCTTTGTTGTGGGAACTGAATACTGTGGGAAAGGGAAAGGAAAACTTCCATGGGGTACAGCAAAAATGTGTGTCTGTAAGGAGCCACAGTGTAGAGTAACTCCTGTTCACCTCTTTGGCTTGAGTGGGTAATTTGCTGAAATAAAAAGAGCAAGAAAAGGCTGAATGCTCAGTAGTTCACATTTGTTTTGAAATCAGGAGGCCTCCAAACCAGCTTGGTGTTCTGTGTTACACAGATATGAGAGTTTTTACCCAGGTGCTTTCATACATACCTTAAAAAAAAATAATCACATCACACTCCCCATAACCTGGTCATCATTTGTTCCCAAGGCACGTTCAAGTGACAGGGCTTGAAGACAGCTTATTCATAATCATATTGTTGTTTAAGCTGCATTCCTATTTTGTATCCAGCCTATTGATTTTTCAGGATTCTTCTGCATGAGGCTTTTTCATTAGTGTGTTATATAGAACAAAAACCCCTTAGTGGATTCAGAAAATATTGTACTTAAAAAAAAACTCAATAATTTTCTGTTTTTAGTAGAAAAATAAATGCATTTGGGCTTGCAGTTAGGATACCAAGATTTTCCATAATTTAGTTTAAAACAGTTCAAGAGATATGCAAAGATATCAAGATATCCAAACTTCGGATATCAGCAGAATGAGGGCCAAATTCAGATACTGTTTAATTGGGTACGAATCACTTGGCTTCCTAGAATTACTTTAGCTCACAAAAAATCCACTTTAATTGGACACTTTAAACATATACACATTTGCATTTCTTTAATAAATCAGATGATTACAACACAATTCTAAACAGACACTTCCTGGGACAGGCAGCCTGGTTTCCTGCACCTGGGGAAGAGAGAATCACTGCACTGTGAGGGGGCAGCCAGGCAGAAGGGATAGAAGAGATAAAGGATGATCACAGAACAAATTTCTTTTGAAAACATATTGAAATTCATGGATGAAAACAAGGCTTTGGTGTGAGTTGGAGCTTCTCTGATGAAAAATTTCCCTTGAGATGAGCTGGTCCGTCACCATCAGGGCCAGCATGGGTTCTTGGTGTGCCACCCCTTCACTGCAGTTACAGCCACACTTCCTGGGAGATGTTTTCCATGGGAAGACCACGCAGATGTGACACATCCCTAAAGTTACTTTTGGCTCCTAGGGGCTCTGGTATCCAGTTAGCCCTTGAGTCTATGAATATTTATACAGCATAAATGGGGAAATCAGTGGGTTCCCTTGGTGGAAAAGTGATATTGGTATTTTTTAAAATAAACTTAAATAAGGTCAGAATTTTTTATCCTCTAGAGAAAATTTCACGTCTGATTAAATAGTTTACATAAACTTAATCTTTTTCTGCTAGATGCATTATAGTCTCAGATATTATTCATGTAGCTATTCCTCTGTGAACCATAAAATGTTCATTTCTTCAAAATGAATATGAAGCTCAAAGCATTAGTGGTCTTAAGAGCATAAAAAGTTTATTGCTTTGTGCTTAACATTTTTCAAGTAACTTTTGAAAGCTGAACAAATTTTGCATTTAGATTAATGGAAGATGTTTTCCATTTGAAGGAACTAGCAAGGGAGCAGCAATAACAAAAATCCCCCAAGGTTAAAAATGTAGTGCTTTTGATTTTTACCAGAACTGTGTTAGCAGAACAATCATTTCTCAGCATGGAAAGGTAACATAATTGGTCTATACAGTGGCAATATAGAAAACGAGTATGCTTCAGAGAAAGCTAATATGGCTCTACTTAATAATTTCCTTCAAGAGCCTGAATTTGAATGTATATTTCACCCAGCTTGAGGCAAACAATTTGTACCCAGAAGTTCTAGTGGAAGTTACCAGGGGGTCATGCAATTTATTTTAGTTCTTGAAGTTTTCAGAACCAAAGACCTAAGTGCACATTCACTTGGATGTTTCACCCGTAATTTGATCCAATTGGGCACCATTTTCCTTCTCTCCTTTTATATGAGTTCTTTTGCAAAAAAAAAACAAAAAAAAAAACCAAAAAAAAAAGCCAAACCAACACTCTCATGAAATATTGTGAAAGAAAATTTTTCTTGGAAGAAAAATTACATCTCAAATTTACACAACCAGTCTCTTTAAGAATTGCTCCAATTCATTCCCTGGCACCTGAAGCCTGCTGTGTTGGTTTCTTAAAAACTGATGTTACTGTGTGACTCCACTTTACTTTGGAGCCTGTGATTGTGGAAAATAGTGGAAAGTGCTTTTTTTTTTTTTTTTTTTCAGAATAGACAGAAGCACATATTTGCCCTTAAACTCAGGACTCAGGACATTTACCCTTAACTTTCCTTCAGCCTGGTTTCTGTGTCCATATTCCCTGGGCTGACAGTGCCTGCTCCCCCTCTGTGCTCTGATTTACACTCACTGGTGTAAATCTCACTGTCTGTAAACAGACATTTTTAAAATGTCCAGGTTCTTAGGGCAGAAGATCTTTTATGAGTGTTTTGATAGACCTCTTACATTCTATCTCAGCCAAGGTAACAAATGCTCTAAAGTTAGTGTTAATTTTATGGAATTCTTCATCTGTTACATTTCTGCAAATCCTTCCTGTGCTTTTGAAGCCAACAGAAGTTCGACCATTGGCTTGCAATAAAGTCACTCTGCTTTTCTTACTTGGATGCCAAATGTACCTGAACAAATCTTACAGGCACAAGGTAGAATATAAAATAAATCCATCCCTCTGGTAATTACCACCAAGAATTAATATGTCTTACTTCTGAAGCCAGCAACAGTCCTGCTGGAAGCCTGCCTCTGGGAAATGCTGGTTCACCCTTCCCTGGCTGTCCAAGGCTCTGTGATCCCCCTTCCCAAAGCTGTGTGGCCTTTGTTACCACGCTGCTCTCAGAGCCGTGGTTGGGTCAGTTTGCTGTGGTGGGTAAGGGGATCCTTCTCCCTCTAAGAGGACATGATGGGGAAAACATGGCCTGAATTTCGTTAGCAGTGTGACAATGAGGGAGATAAGTAGATGTGACAGTTATGAATGATGCACTGTCATGCACTTCTGCGTTCTGACTCAGATAAATTGACACTGCTGTCAAACACAAGCTATGGAGAGGAGAGACCTCTGATGAACCTTCTAATATGGTAAATGGGAGTCTTAATTCTTCATTAACTGGAAAAAGGAGATTTGGCCATGTAATTTTCTCCTTGCTGCCTGTTTTAAAGATTCCAATAACCCAGCATTTACAGTTGACTAGGCAGGGATTGCTTTTTCCTATGCTAGCGCCATGTAGGCTGTGAAATCTAAGGAAGTGCCGCTTAAACACAGACTTATTGCCTTGGTTATCTTTAATGACTTTGAAATGTATTGGCCTCATTATGGAACAGTGCAGTTATCAATTCCTCTAATTAGGTGATGTGGTCCCATAAGAAATTTAACATTAAAGTGCAAAAATGAGTTAGTGGCATCAATTGCTGGCAACCTGGATGTTGGCATGGAATTTAAAGCTACAGTGCTCTTTTTCTGTGTAGTTATTTTGCATCCGTCTGATTCGTTCAAATATCAACAGTAACTGTTTTCAATTAATTAATTTTGGCCTGTGTGAAGAGCTGTTTATTTACCTAAGCATTTCTTTGCCCTCTGAAGCTCTATCCTGTGGCACACTGTTGGTGTAGACCAGTGAACCACAGAAAAGCTGATGCAGGGTGAACTCTCTTCACTGACAGGTCAGGCTGGGCAGTAAAACTGACAGTCCACGTTTGCATTTTCAGTGGCCCTTTCAATCTGAAGATCTTGCAGCATTTTGTGAGCACTGCAGAGCCTTGCCCACAGTGCTACCTCCCAGCAGAGCTGGAAACAAAGCACGATCCCCGCAGTTCAGCCACCTTCCCAGATTCATGCTGCCACTGCCTCCCACCAGGGTCTGCTGGAGGTTGCATTTCTCTTTTCCACCATATGGAAAGGATTATTGGTGGCCAATTTAGAACAGACAGTCTTCTGTCTTGCTGGGAGGAAAAGAAGGTCTGAGAAACCTTCTTCTAATGTTGTCTGGATTGTGCAAGGGTTTTGGTATGGCTGTATACAAAAGCAAGTGCACGGTATTTTATGTCTTGTTATCCTTCTCTTTAAATCACACAGCACATACCCATAGATTATTTGTGCATGTAGATAATGTCCATTTTCTGTGAGTTTGTAAAGCTCAGTGGGGATCATGTCTGTCAGGGCAGTGTGTGATGTTACATGGGGAGGGTATCTCTGAACACAATGGAAGACCATACTGCCAAAAATCTGAATTTTTAGGTACTTTAGAATAAATGGCTCCAAAGACATCTAACAACTTCAGATTGCAAACCAAAATGGTCACAAACCCAGCATGGAGTTGGGTTTCTGTGTGGTTAGGCAAGCTGTGAGCTAGGGATTGAAACCTCACCATATGCTTCCCACACAGACATGGATCTGTACTGGCCTCATTTAACTGTGCTGGAAGCTGCCCCTCTCTGCCTCCTTTCCCAAAGGGCAACAGCAGTGGATTGCTTTGGATGCTTTTGGAAGACAGGGCATTTGTTAAAGACTCCAGGCTGTGGAGAGGGTGACTGGATGGATTCCCTTTGCCTGCTCAGACAGCTAAGGTGGGAATTCTCAGTTCCACTGCAGCTCCTCTCTGTGACTGCTCTGTAAGCTTGTGGATCACAGTGAGATATTTGTCACAGTGAACACAATGCTGCTACCTTTTCACCCCTTCCATTATTTGTACCTGGTCTGGAGGGGTGGTGACTGCTGACCTCTCCCAGCCTCTGAGCACAGCCAGTCTGAGCCATCCCAGCATTTCCATCCCTGGGCAGGTCATGCAGGGGCTCCTGCTCTGTTCAGCCAGGTCACTGAATCTCCGACTGCCACAGCCTGCAGAAGCTGCTGATGGATGGAATGATTTGTTCAAGTGCAGGTGATGCCCTTCCCTGCAGCGTGTCCCAACCCCTCCCAGCAGTGCGTGAAACACAGCCACTGCCATCCCTGGCTATCAGGCCTGGTTTGTTCTCTCCAGTTCAGAAAGAAAAGTAAGGGCACTCGACTTTCTGCTTTAAATAAATAATCATGCCCACATGCAGTTCCACCCAGTGTTCGTTGCTGCAGAATGTACAGAATTATCTAAGAATCACAGATCACAAATACTTAGGGGTGGAAGTTAGGGTTGATTTTCTCCTTTTTCTTGGAAAAGAAGAAGTCTGGGGTAATTCTGCTTCCTGTGGGAGCCAATTCTGCTCTCTTGTATTAGCTTTCAAGATATTTTTATCTCCCTTGTAGACAGTCCCTGTTCTAGCAATGGATATCGGAGAATCCAAGAAGCACAGTCATTATCTACACTTGACTAAGAAATAAAATAAATTGTATCCTTCCAGTTTTCTCCTCTGTGTTGCTTATTCTCAGATGGAGGTGGTGAGTCTCCTGCTCTGGAAAGGATATTTTCAATGGTGACATTTCATACCCAACCATACATTTCAACAGTGAAAGAAAAAGAGGGCCAGTGGCAGGAGAAGGGCCACCTGTTAATTCTGTACGTTGTGCAGGAGTCAGAAAGTTGGCAGAAAAAACTGGACCACAGTTAACCTTTGTTTAAGCATTTTCTGCAGTCCCAGGTGACAGCCAGCATGTGCTGCATGTTCCTAAACCATACCTCTTATCCTCCAATGTGAAATACTTCTTATTGTTCTTTCAGATGTTTCATAAAAATCAATGAAAATGATTTGTCTAAGAAATAAAACCAGGCCCAGGTTAAGGCCAAAACAGACAATAACTGCATCCCAGTCCTGTAGGGCCTGGAAGAACATCTCCCACAAAAGAGACACTGTCACTTTAACATGGGCTGCTGTTTCCTTGAATGGAGTTACCCAATCTTTCATCAAAGAAACATATCTCCCATATCCCTGTCTTTAAAAACAGCAATTATGTGTAAATGCCTTCTGATTTATTTGAGCCAGGGCCACCGGCCAGTGTGAGTCACCACAATTTATTGCTAACCGTCACTTTTACATGATAGGTTTGTAACAAATATCTGCCGCATATTGTTAAATTAATCTTCCATTTAAAATTAATGGAGTTAGACTCCCCAGGTTCAATGTAATTTCGTGTTCACGGGCAGGGAGTGATGTGAGCTGCATACGGAATGAGCCGAGGCCAAACGCCCTAATCTTTCATCACCTTGAACCCAGTGACTAGGACGCCTTCTCAGCACCAGCTAATGAGATTGAGCTTGCTTCTCTCCTGAGGACGCCAGCTCAAAGAAGCTTTTCTGCTCAGATACAGCAGGCTCCGTCTTATTTTAATAATTCCTCAGATATGACATGCCTGATGTTATGTATGAAAGACTCAGGCTTGAAAAAGAGATGAAATGAATTTTATATCATTACTTCAAAACCGAAACCAGCTAAAGGAAGTATGTCACAGTTAAAAATGCAGTGAGCATTTTAACTATGAAATATTTTGAAAGTAAACAGGAGTCATTCTTTCATTTATTATTATAATGCAGCCTCACCTTAGACTCATCTTCTGTAATTCCAGTCTCATTCATAAATTAATGACAATAATGTAGATGAAAGCAGGAGACTGTCCAATGAACATGTGGATGGGACCATCAGAGAGAAGAGATTTAATTCCTAATGGAATATGCCATGCTATAGTGCTGAGCTCTCTCATTTCTCTTTGTGGGCATTTGTAGAAAATGAGCCTGTCTTTTTCACATTGGCATACTGCAAATCCATCACATATTGTTTAAAAATAATTGACTTGAATTGTATCAGTGTACCTTCCTGTCTGTCCTTTATTGCAGCTTTAAAGAAGCAGTAATTTCACTTCTATTTCAGTATTTACCAGTGCAGGAGATGAAGAGCATCTGTGGTATCTGCTCAAGGGCCTGTGCTGCTGTGTGCTGTGCTCAGCTCCTGTGTCACTCCCAGTGTCCCTGGCATTGCTGAAGCAGTGCAGGGAGCTGCTGCTCCATCCACTCTGGATGTGTCCTGGCCATGGATGAGTCCCAGGTGAGGATGGGGCTGGCCTGGCCTCCTGCCCTGGGCAGCTCCTGCTTCCAGAGCCTGGTGCCCAGAGGGTGACCTGCTCTGCTCCACCTCTCACACGGGCTCTGCACAGCAGAGAGCAGCTGCTGGCAGCTCCTGGGAAGCAAGAATAGAAATGTGGCATTCTTCATTCTAGAGGAATGGCTTAGGAGAGAAAGGAGAAGGGTCTTTCCACAAGCTGCTGTCAAATGGAGAAGAGCAGGCTTTGTTCTGGGACACATGTAGGTAGAAGAGGAATGGCCAAATGCACAGTTTTCCAAATATTCCTCTTATTTTCATGTGTATGCATGGGGGGAAGGAAGTTTGGGCCCATCTGGGCAGCTGAAGAGAATTAGTGAAAATTTCTTTCCTTTGTGGTTCTTTGATTTAAAATCTCTATCAGTCTTCCCATATATCCCACCTGGGGCAGTTTTCCATTGCTGAGCAGATCTCACCCAGGTTCATTCATGTCTTTTATCCCTTTGTATCACTCACAGCTATTCTGATTTCTGTGGAATTATAATTCTGGTTAAACCAGTTAACCATGTAACCAGTATCAGGCACTTCTGTGTTTGTGGGGGTTTTGTTGCTGAGAAACTCATCACAATTTTAGTCATTTAGCTGAACTACTGATTTTGACTTTTTAGGCTTTTCCTTTTTTAAAATCAGTTGTAAGGATATGACCTTGCTCCTCTATACTATCTCACCTGATTAAAGCCTTGAAATTGGTCAACTCTTCTTTTTTAATTATTCTTTTATTTTTGGAGTGAAGTATTTGCATGCACACTCTCGCTTATTGGTCCTGTTTGTTCTCTTAGAAACCCAGTGCTCCAAGCTGTGTGATTCACCAATTCCCACATCCACAGGTGCCCCATTTCCTCCTTCTCTGCCTGATTGCTTAGGTGCAGTCCTGGGGCAGAGCAGGGCATGCCCAGGTAGTTGATGTGTGGTGTTGGTGACCCCACACTCTCCAAGGGACCAAGGGAAGTGCTGAGGGTACAAAATGTGGCTGTGGCTGCCAGCAGCTGCCATCAGCTGGGACCATTCTGTGCTGTTTGGCCCCAAGGGAGTTATGCAGGGTGTCCCAGTCCCACTGGACAGGAGCAGTGGGAGAAGCTGCAGTCCCTGCAGTGCCAGCAGTGCCCACCTGTGCAGGACCAGCTGCATGTGCCCAGCAGGAGCTCTCCTGCACTGCCTTTGTAGCAGGTTGCTTTGTGTGTAAAAAATATGGTGCCAGTCCTGCTGCCTTGCAGGAGAGCGAAGGATAAATCAAGTTCCTTTTCAGCTTTATTTACTTGCTATTCATTTTTATTCCAGGCTTTTCAGTAGACAGCAATGAAACTTCTAGATATTCATAAACAAAAATGTGGTCTTCTGTCCACTGATATAGATCACGAAGGCCAAAGTGTATGTTGAGAAAGAAGAGAGTTGTAAAAAATGTTGAAATAGATTTATTGGAGACTTCAATATCTGTTGAAGTCAGCAAAGCTGGAATAAGCTTTAAGTAAACACTATCAATTTCAGTGATAAGATTTAGAAGGTGGCTTCCATTTTTTTTTTTTTCACTAGATGAAACAATATCACAAAGCTTTTCTTCATGGAAATGTGATCAAAATGTAAGCACTGCTACTGCTAACTCCTTTACCTTAGGTTTAGTTACACTCAGTTACTTCTTTGAATAGCAGAAGATGTATCTCTCAGCACTGGAATTTTTCATTATGTGGGCTTTGCATCTTAATGTTTTTCCTGTCTCCTTATATTCTGGATAGATGCCATTTTGCAAGGTGAAAAGGTTACCATTTCCAGGTCTTGCATCAGTGCTGTGCTGGACTACAGGATACCCTTGGAAACTTTCATCTTATTTTTTTTTTTAAGGAAAAAACCCTCTATTTAGGTGAAATGAGTTTCTTAGTTTCAGCATCCTGAAGTATAAAAAAAGTTCCCTTCTATGCAGCACATTTGATTGGGAATAAAAATGACTGATGACAGCCCATACTGGACCCTTTTTTCAATTCAGCTATGATTATGGAGCCTATTAGCTGGAGTTACAACCTATTTAAGAGCAGTGCTTACTAGTAATGGGGGCCAAATGATTTTGGAAAGTTCAGATTTACTGGGCTCCCTGCAGGAATGAATTCAGCACTGAACATATTGATGCAGAGCCTGAACGAGGCTGTTCCAGTGGGACTCAGAATTGTGTGCTTAGCAAGAAATGAGCGGGTAGTAGAATTAAAGATCAGATAGATGTGAGGCTCAAGGGCAGTCTAAACTCTGAAGTTCATCACAGCAACTTAATCAGACTAAAACGAGTGTTGCACTGACAGGAATCAAGCCTCAAGTCTGTGACAGGAAATTTACCTTGTTACAATGGTGCTGTGTTTTTCCTATGCCCCTGGTTTTTAAGGTCTTGAAGTGTTTTTAAATAGTTGTGAGATGTCAGTGTTTGGTGGCTACTGAGGCAGCTTGGGTTTTGTTAATGGAGATGTTGACTCTCTAGCTGATATTTACCTTTGCTGTAATGGATCTGCAGTTTTAGTACTAAACAAAGACCATCTCATTGCACCTGTTCAAAAGAAAGGAAAACTTCAGGGGTCTCTCAGTAATTTTTGGCACAATCTTGAAATCTTCTCTGAGGAGTGGAAATTTTGGGTTATTGGCCCTCAGCCCTGCACCTGAACAAGCCCCCCCCTGAACCAGCCCTCGTGTGCTGCAGTTGGTGAGGGGCAGTGGAGACTGGCCCCAGGAACTCTTGTAAGGGACATTTTTGTGCTGGTAACAGTCTCAGCCATCCACTGCACCTAAAGCCTCCACCAAGATTCTTTCAAACACCTTCTCAGCTCCTGAGGAAGCCTTAAGCCACAAGTCCACTTTTCCCATCCACATCCAGCCATGCCCACATCTTCAGAGCTGTCCAGTCCTGTAATTCCCATTCTTATGGACACAGAACTCTCCCCTTATGGAAATTTCTTCACCAGAGTCATCTCCCCTTCCTGTATGTCCCCCACAAGACCCTTCTGAGTCAGCAGCAAGCTCACCCAGCCTGGTTCCTGTGTCCTGCTCATCAGATTCCTTCCTCCTGCTGTGTCCACGTGTACCACGATGGGATACACTTCCACAGCACAGTTCAGGAGCAGTGCACTCTGCTGGCACTTCCTCCATAATCCTCTTTTCTGACTTTGCTTCTGCCTTGGGACAGGATTCTAACTCAAAATTTCTTCCTACATACCCATTGAAGCCTGACTTGGAAGTTGGTTTTTTATTGCCTGTGGGAATGTGCTGCTTTGTTGTCCTTGGATGGAGCTGGGAATATTCAGCACTTGTCAGATTGCTGCTTCCCTTCCTCTGAACAACAGCAGCAGGGTCTGGGTCCAACCTGGACACAGGCAGGTGGGACTGTGTGACTTTGTACTTTGGTTGTGAAAAACTTGGGAGAATTTGGTGCTGTTCACACAGTAAACAAACGGGAAGCCTAGGGTTGGGTTTGGTCATTAATGCTTCCAGTTTTAACCTCAAAAACAGGGACATCGTCCTGCTGCAGGAGTGGCTCCCTGCAGAAGGCAGGGGGAATGTGCTGTCCCAGGAGGAGCCGTGGCTGCCCAAGGTCAGGCACTCAGGGGCTGGGAGGGCTCTCCTGGGGCTCAGGAGGGCAGAGCTGGGGCAGTTTCTGGGTCACTGTTTGGACCAACTGTTCACGTAATTGTTACACGAGGTGTTGCTTAAAGGAGTCCTATTTTCGATCACGCGAGCGTGTCCCAGATTTCTCCAAACCATCTGTTCAAGTGAGGAACTTCCAGGTTGTGGGTTTTTGGGTGAGAGGGGAAAAGGCAGAAGGAAAATTGGAAGCAGGAGTTGGAAGTTGAGTGTCAGCTGGGCTCAGCTAGGAGGCTCTTTACAGCCAGAATGAAGGATCAGGAGAGAAATGCTTTCAGCTTGACACACAGATGATAAAGCAAGCCTTAAACAAAAGCTGTGGCTGCACAGCAGGTAAAGAAATCCTGCTTAGATTAAAAATAAATATTTTATGTTGCATGTATGCAAAGCCTTTTTTTTATTATTTTTAATAGCTTAAAGCCCTACCCAATTGGCAGCAAGTAGAATAAATTAAAAGAAAGAGTTTGCATTGTTTTATTAAGGTAGGAAGCCCTCAGAAAGCTAAGTTGAGGGGTTTTTTGAAAGATAAAAAGAAAATTAAAGGACAGGCTGTGCATTTGAATTTTGAAGCATGAAAACATTTGGAAATCATCCTGTCTCTGTATGTTTATAGCAAAGAGCAAATCTAAGCCTTGTGAAGAGATGATTTTGGAGGCAGGCAAGAGGTGTGCAGTGCAGGGGGGCTCAGCTGTCACGGCAGGAGCTGGTGCTCCCTGCTCAGAGAGGTGACCAGGAGGTTTGGGATGTCCCTGCCAGCCACTTGGAGCATTTTAATGACTGAAGCAGGGTAAACATTTGTGAGGATAAACATTGTCTTCCTGCTGAGCAACAATGTCTCCTGTATGAGAACAGGATTGTTTTGGCATATGTCGGCTCTAAATATCCCTGCAGATACTTTACAGGAATTGCTGCCTCTTTAAACATTTATGCTATTAAAAATCAGGACGATTGTTGACATAAACCTGTGATAGCAGCTGCATTGTAGACAGAGTATGAATTTTTTATGTTATTGATGAGAAGTTTATATCATTTATGTACTGTAGTAAGGGAGGCATATGAGTGCTGAATACAGAAAATGATGGGATTGAAGCCGTGTTGGTATCAGGGCACACTATTTATTAATGTGGCCTCTCAAAAGGAGCATGAATGCAGTAGATGGCAAGCAAAACAAAGCTAAGTGATTTATAATATTTTTAAAACTCCTGCTGTTATGAAAAGAAGCTTTTTGGCTCTGCTGCCTGGATTATCTGGTTTGGGCACCAGTGTCAGCACTGAGGGAAACAGTGATATTGTCAGATCTTGAGGGTTGGCAGCCAGTGGGTTGAAGCTTGGGGTCTTGGGGGGTTTGTGACTGAGGAGGCTGTAATAAAGGCATGGCTGTAAAAGGAGTTTTGAAGAACACTGTTTGTCTTTGTGTTTTCTTGCCTTGAACTACCAGGACTGAGGAGGCAGAACTAAAGCTGAGATTGTCTCCTGCTCTGCAGAGAAAACATTTTCCCTCTTTCTGATCCCTTCCTGTTTTCTCTGTTGTCTCTGGTGGTTTCTCTATAACCTGCTTCCCCTCTGAGAACAGCTGGGGAACTTCTCTCTGCTCCCAAAGGGAGCTGCTGGTACAGCACCCAGGGTCAGATGCTGGTGCCTGCAGTTTAGGGACATGGTTTGATGGGGTTTGGCAGTGTTGGATTTATGGTTGACTTGATGATCTTAAAGCTCTTATCCAACCTAAATTATTTTTTGATTCTCTGATTTAGCTGCTTAGGTGTCAAAATTTCCTCTACTGGAGGGCAGAGGGGGCTTTGTAGTTTGTGATATTTGCTTTGGGGGAAGCTCCACAGTATCTCCTTCAGTGAATGTCTCCTACAAGGTCTCTGTTCTAAAGCTCTGCCCTCCAGCACAACCTCTGGAGGTAGAGGAATCACTTCAGCTTTCCTCCTTCAGGCACAACTGTCCTTGTTTTTGCAGAATCCCACTTGGTAGTTATTCAAGTGCTTCGTGTTTCTCAGCACCAGACAGGCTAAATTAAATTTTCATATGTTGTCCATACTCATTTTTCCTAGAAGTGTCACTGAGCAAATTTCCAGGATGTTCTTCTTTTGATGGAAGCAGAGCCATTGCTCAGATTGTGGCACTGCTGACTTTTCCCCCCCTCACAGAAGGTGTCATTGAAGGCTCTGGTATTGTGCACATGAACAGCCCCACCAAATCATCACCATGCCTCGTATATTCTGGGAGTGCAGGTGTCAGCCATCCATCCAGGGTCTTGCTGGAGAGGGAACGTTCCCTTATCAACAGAGGAGTCACCTGGAACCACATTTTATAGGAAAACCATGGCTGCATCCCCACGAGGGCGAGGCAGTGCAGGCTGGGCAGTCGGATTCTCTGCTGGAATCATGGTCCCAGTCAAGGTCTCACATCACCAGTTCACATCATTTAACCCCCAAACAGCTGTCCAGGGGTAACAACTCCCCATCCCCTCAGCCCCTGACTGTATTTAAATCCATGCCTGGGAGGTAGAAGGGTGTATCCTATTCCAGGGCACTGAAACATCCATCCTTGGTGCGATGTGTCTCTTAATTAATGTAGCACTGGGTTAATATTGCAGATGAAAACCTACACTAAAAGAACATTATTGGGGTTGCAAGTCAAGCCTGTGAAAGTTAAGAAATTAAGAATTAAGGTTGCTTCTTCAACCTTAATTTGCCCCCTTCTGTGTACACACTATGAAACAGCCTTTAATTACATGATCACATTCTCCTCTGCCTGAGGCAGACACCTGGCACAGAAAATTCCAGCCCAAATGGTCTGAAGTTGGGCAAAGCTATAATCAGTTGAAGAAGAGAGTCTTCTAAGAAGTGTGTAGCAACTTTAACAAGAGTGCAGTTTGTGCTGATTTCCATTTATTTTGCTGCATTCAAAATTTGTTTAACTTAAAATATTCTGCAGGTAAAATCCATCTGTGTGGAAGACCCAGGAGGGCTGTGTGCACCTCAGATTGCTTTACCCAATAAAGATATTTTTAACAAAAATCATCCATTGTTTGGACATGTAGTGCCAAAAAAGATGAAACTGAAATGAGAATCCTACTGGTTTAGGTGTTATATATGTAAGTATAAAAAAATATATAAATATAAAAACCTCAAAGATGAAAAATAATCTCTGCAGGTGACAACCGAGTCACTCAGTCAAGTAAGTTGAATATTAAAAAAAGAGAAATTTAAATTCATTTTTCTGCTCTTTTCAAGCCTAGCAGAGGGCTTTTTCAACTCCAGCTCTCTTTTAACGTCAGAGCTGCTGGCAAATTGTGTCTTGCACATAAACAATGCATGACATTTATAGTTCATATAACATATGTTGCAGTGTATGAAGATTACAGGCACAGGTGGGTGGTCTTTGCCCTTAAAAAGTAGAAGGAATGCTTATTTCTCAACACTAATGGCTGGTTTAGAATTGACTGGAATGCTGGCACAGTGTTCACCAGGATCAGTTTGGAGTTGGGGCAGGAAGAGGCTCCTTGTGCCCAGAGCATGTTCTACTGGTCACATTGGTGCAGGTGCTGCTCTTCCAGTGAAGTGGGGAGTTGGAAGAAGTTTGGCAGGGAAGGGCTGACTCTGAGGGAGGTTTCAGCCAGCTGGGAATGTGCTTCCCTGTGTCCCTCCCTCAGCCCCAGGGCTGGCCCAGTAGCTGAGCTGCAGTGATGGAGTTGTTCTTTGTTACCTGAACGTTGGTTGTTGAGGGGATTTCAGGATGACCGGCACACACAACATTCCATTCCTGGGGAAGTGGGAATCCAGGATCCCCAGCAACTCTGATAGTTCTCAGCATCCCATTAGAAGTTCAGGACCCAGGAAAGAGTCTGCAAACCTGTTTATTTGGACAGCCAAATGAACTGGTGAAACTTTGTCATATTGGATGTTAGTGTGGAGGAAACCTTTTCTAGCAGCTGACATTACCCTGAGGTTCTTTGGCACATCACAGCCCAGACTATCCCAAGCACCTCCTTCAAAATTCTAACACATGTAAGCTACAAATTATTTAACCCAAGGTCATACTGACAATTCAGGTAAAATCAGAAATAATCACTCGGTTTCTTGTCTCCTAGACCTCTCCAATCTTCACTGCTTTGGCAGTACTCTCCCTACTCAGCATATTGTCATCGGATTTTACAGTTCTTAGTAATCATAATTCCATTTATTTTATACCAATAATACTTTTCTTCCTGTTCTGTTTCTATGATTACTTGTTAAAGCTGATTTTCTTGTAAACTACTTGTGTTCTGACTTCAGTACAAAATGCCATAGCTAAGATTAGCTCTAACCTTCAAACTTGAGACCTTCAGACATCGGAGATGAGCCAACCATATGTAAGTCTTGCCTGAATGTTTTTAAAAGTGGTAAAGGAAACGAAAAACAAGCACTGTCCTTCCAAGAGAACTGGCAAGCTGCCACCTTAATTTCTCCAGAAGAGCTCAGGTCAGGACAAGTCAATCAAAATCACTTTTCTTGGACAGGAGCTCAGGTACAGCAGTAGAAAATCCCTTTCAGTGGAGGTCTGGAACATTAATCAGGAACTGCAGAGTGCTCTTTTGTAGGACTTTGGGGACCAAGGAAAGCTGACGATGCTTCTGCATGCAGAGTTTTGCTTATGCTTCCCTCATGCTGTCCAGACAGGATCTGAAAGGAGGACCCTCATTATTTTTTTTTTTCTCACATCACTGTGGGTTGTGCTCCAGCACACTGAAAGATTCCTTTGGCACTTTCCTGAGGAGGACACAAAAAACTATGCAGAAATTCAGTAGTTCCATAGGAACCATTGCTGTAATTACATGCTATGTACAGTACAGTGTAAATATGTGGGTAATACAAGCAATTTGTATTTTCTCAACTACATTATTAAATCTGAAAATTGCAAACTACATGGAAATTAGGTTGAGAATAAAATGGGTAACTTCACATACTGTATTATTGCAGTGTATTAACTCTAGAAGTCTGTCATTACTTTGGAGTTCCATGCTATTTTTCAGATAATAACCAAGTGCTGAGAGTTTGTGGCCTTGTCCAGCTCAGAGCTGCACAGCCCAGCTGTGAATTTGGGTTTAGGAGGTGGAGATGTTCTCAATGCAGTCTTTAAGTCTTTTTTGCATAGGGAGGAGGATTTTCTTCATTCAAGCAAGCAACGTGACTGACTGGTAACTGTGGCTGGTTTGCTTTTATTGCAAATAAATTGTAAATAAAGTTCACTGCATACATTTAAAGGGAGGGTTGTGTCTCTGCCATGAGTAAAAACAGGGTTCGTGCTCACTTACAGGGTTTGTTTCTGCCTGGGGGCTCCCTGAGGTCCATGTCAGGTGTTACTTCACCAGTGAGACCCTCTGAGTGCACACAGGTCAGTGCTGTGCTCAGAGGCTTTGCAGGTATGGCACAGCCAGGTGTCTTAAGGACATTTTGGGACTTTGTTCAGTTGTCCCTGACTTCCAGGCTGAGCAGCTCATTTATGTCATATACACCAACTGCTCTTGGGGGTCTGCTGCTCTTTGAACCTCTCCTTCCTATGCTTTTCTCTCTCCTCATTGTCTTTGCCCTGCAGAGTGTGGCATTAAGGTTAGGTTATTTATTTACCCACTATGAATATGTAAATCTTTGTAGTCCTTTTAGTCTAACCCTCTGCACTTCAGTCCTTTCTTCTTTTGCAAACTTGGATAAAGTATACTGAATGAGAATTTTAGATTAGGAGCAACTGCATTTATTTATTGGTTTCCACACAGAGCATATAGTCATGAGAGTTGGAAAATGCCTCTTTTCTCTGGTTACATTTGTCTGTTTTTTGTAATGTATACATGCACTTCTATATGCCTGTTCTCAAAGCCCAGCAATTCGATGGCTGTTCAGATGGAAAGGTTTGGTTTTCATAGTCAAACTGGTGATCAGGGCGCCAGTCCAGAGGCATGTGATCTGCTGAGAGCCATAAAATCTGAACTGAGAGACTGAGCTCCTCTCAGGAAAACAAAAAGACACAAGGACAAGGTAAAGCACTACAAGATAGATAATGATGGTCACCCATCAGTCTTTGTACTCGCCAAAAGGAAGTCACAGCTGTTGCTCTTCTTTACCAGGAATCTTGATTTATTTACGCTCCTTTGCCTTTACACCTGTATCTTCTGGGGCTTCTGGGCTTTCCTGGTAGATTTATTAGCTGCTGTGGAGCAAGGAGGGAGACTTGCAGGGAGGGAGGAAATGGAGGAGAACAGAGAAGAAACAGAAGGAAGAGAGAATAGTGGGAGGGAGAGGGAGGAAGAAGATGAGAGACAGATGAATGACGGCAAATGGAAGAGAAATGAGACAAGGAACATGATGGGGGAGAAAAAAGCTGGAAGGGAGCTTTTGAGAGAGAATGTAAAATAGAGGTCTGGTGGAGGATTTCCAGCAAAAGTCATGTAAATCAATGGTGAGTAAATTAATAGGGCAATTGTGCAAATGAGACTCAGTCGTTTAAGCCAAGCAGAATAGATCATGGATGATTTAGGGAGAGTGTAACCCACAGGGCACACCTTTCAATCTCCTGCAGATCTGAGGAAGGATGCTGACACGTCAGAAAGTGGAGCAGATGAACAAAATGAGGAGCATTAAAAGGGAGGAGGTTGTGAGACAAACTCCAAATGCAGAGCAGCATTAAACTCCTCAACACCACAGCCACATCTTAGGCTAAAGGAAAAATGTCCTGCTGCTTCCAAGTCAGACAATATTATTGGGGTTTTAGATAAGGACTCCTGGTATTGCTTCAGTTCCTGATGTGATTGCTAACTTTTATCAGAGGAACAATTCAAAAATGCATCCTGCAATTCTTTACATGTGAAATTTTGCAGGAAAACTGTTTCTGTAGTTGCCAGTACCAACATTTCTGCCACCTGCTGTCACTAAACTATGAATGTGGCTGAAGGAGTCTGGATCAGCCACCTGACCAGAGAGTGGCAGCACCTGGCTCTGCCCTTTCTGTGTCCCATTCTGTGCCACTTTTGGGGACCTGTACCCATGTGTGCACCAAAGGCAGGACACAGCTGGGATATGCTCTTGTCTCTTGCTGGTCTGACAGCTGTGCCCACTGCTCTGGGGTGTTGATGAAATTCCAGGAGTTCCAGAGGAACCCTATTTCTCCAGGATTTATTTAGTGTTTGGCTCAGTTAATGTGTGTTTGAGACTCTGCCAATCTTCTCCAGCCTTGAGAAAGGATTCCTCTGCTCTAGCTCTGAAATGGAGCAGACCATTACATCCTGTGCCTTTTAAATGCAGCGTTTGCTAATGATTGTGAAGGATCACAATTAACCAACTGTTTAAATTAATTTCTGCCCTATGGGTTTTTGAAAGATTTAGATGTAGTGCCACACGGCCCAGCATATAAAATGTTTTGCTTTACTCTGACTCCTCCAATTTCAACTCTTTCCCAAAGTCTTGGGGGGGAAAAAAGTGTCTTTAAAAGACTTTTTTATTGGATTTCACCATCTTTCGTCTCTTCTCCTTGAAAGTGGAGTGTGAACTTGATTTTCATTTTACTCAGTAGAAAGTTAAATGCAACCCAGGCGTCTTGTTAAGGATAAATATTTTTCTAAAGGAAACAAAAGAAGTGATGAAAGATGAGGTGGAAAGGGAAACCTTAGTGCTGATGGGGGACAGCTGGATTTTGTCAGTGATGGTAGTTCCTTCCTCCTTGGCCTGCTGCTCTTTCTCAGAGAAAAGCAACATTTTTATCTAAAACTGATGCTGATAAAATAGCTCTTAACTTGACAGCATCCTTTTCACAGCCCTAATATTCCTTCCTGAGGTTCAGGTTGGTCTGAAATATTGCTTTGGAAGCCTTGAGATGCAAGTTTGGGGCTGTCTTCTTCAGGAGAGCTCTCACCAGGCTGGGGAGAAGCAGAGCCCAATGGAGACCCTCCCTAGAGCTTGGAATCTGTGTGTTTCTAGCAAATATTTTCCAAGTTATGCTGTTTCTCCATGTCACACTGCAGGACTTCATCTCACCTGATGTAGATGTGGGTTGTGACTGACTGAGGACTTTACAGCCTCTCATTCTGTTCATGAAATGTCTCCTTTATTAAATAAATACTGTATGTATATTATTTCGTTTTCAGACTCAGGCTTCAAACAGATATCAGTTATAAATGTTTGGTTATTTATAAATGAAGTTGTGTTTTATAATTGATTTCTAACACAACTGCTGCAACACTTTAGTGATATCTAGCAAATGTATGAAGTTTAATTAATGAAGAGTCACAGACTGCAAGGGGATTATTTTTGAGTTATCTTGTAGAATTCAACCCCTGAGCTGCAGCTCTCTGAAATGCTGTAGAATGATTTATGTTTATAATGAACTGTTGGATTCTTGTGTGATCTCCTGCACTATTCATTCATAAAAATTCTACTTTTCACTCAGTTTCTGGTTACTTTCTCTTCCTGCCATGTTCAAACAGCGGTCCTGCATTGCTTAGTTAATATGTCAGCTTAGAAATTCATTAAAGCAGATTCCTAATATAAAACCTAAGAGTAAAATACCACCTTCCAAAAGATAATGAACTTCCTTAGAGTTGGGCCCCTCTCTGAGCAGGAGCTGTGCAACACAGACCTTATCAGGCTGCCAGGCCTCCTAACAAATATGGCTTTTTCCTTTGGATAGATATTTTAAAGTATTGCTCATTCTAAGGAAAACAAACAAGTGTTCTGTCAGTGCTCTAAGCCACCTGAAAATAGGATTTACAGTTCTATATAATTGCATTTTCTTTGTGTTTGCATAGAAGTCATAGCATAGCTGGAAGATGATGGCAATTATAATTTATTATGCTGTAATTGTTACCTAAATGTTTTTGAATAAGCAAAAATCACATCTGTTTAGGAATAAGTTGCACAGCAAGAGAATTCCCTTTGAAATGAATGTTGTGTTCTCAAATTCTGTAACTGTACACATAAAACAACATATTTATTTCCCCACTGAGTCCATTACATTCCCAAGTCAAACTGCATCCTCTCTTCCCTTCCCATATTAAACCCTTTGATTTAATGGAGGTTTTAACTACTGGTTCTTTAGGGAATTTTCAGTAGGCTTTGCACAGATTAGGTTATTGGAAAGTATAGTTATTTTCTTGTAAAGTGGCAGTTCTGTGTCAAAATTGATTTTCTCTGGTGCTGCAGTAGTAAAACAGATAAGCTTCTGCTTTGCATCCAAAATGCACCGATATTCCTGCCATGATGTTTTCCTTCTGCCTCCTAACCCAGCTCTCTCACAGGCTGGCTTTGAAAGGAAAAGGACACGATGCTGTGCTGCACAGAATGCCTTTGGATCAGTCCTTAATGAGTCTCCTTCCTTGCACTAGTGTACATTTAGCAGTGATGGCCAATTGTTCAGAAGGAAAGAAGTCCATGCTGGGTGTTGCAGAGCCCTCAGCTGAGGGGTTGGGCACTTTGGTGGCCTCTTGGAGCAGCTGGAGCTGTGGATGTTCAACATCTGGCAGGAAGTCAGTCCCATGCAGTGTTTCCCATGCAGTGAAGTGTTGTAGAAGGTGTAGACAGGAAAAAAAAAAGTGAATAACTATTGAGTACATCAGCGTGTCCTCTGTGTGAGCAGCGTGGAGAGGTTCTGTCCCTGGACGTCCCAGCCAGTTTTCATCACCAGGATGGGTCTCTCACTTGGTCACTTGGTCATTCCTTTGCAGGCTGGGCTCCTGAAAGAGAGAGAGAGCTTGGAAATGAAACCCCAACAAAGTGTGTTGGCACACATTGACTGAGTCAGCCTGGTACTTCTGGAGCTTCAGTAGGCTTGATCCAGATTTAGTAGCATTCATTGATCCAGAGAATACCCTGATTTTCAGGGTTTTTCAGACTTTATTTAATTTATATTAATTTTATATTTAATATATATGGCAAAAGATTTCAACTCACAAATTCTGCTTTTGTTCCTTCCCAAAACTGCCTAAAGACTAAACAACCATGTTAAGAATGGGGTAATTTCAACATGCATATTGTTATATATTATATATTATATATTATATATTATATATTATATATTATATTATATGTTATGTTATATAATACATGTTATAGATTTTAGATTATATATTATATCTTATATATTATTTTATATTTTATCTATTTTTATTTCTTTTATATTTTAGATTATATATTATATATTTTATATTTTTAATTTTTTAAAATAATTTTTAGTATTTTTTATTTTATATTTATTTTGTATTTTATATTTATATTTAGTGTAAGTTTTCAGTCAAGTCCCTCACTTGTGCAGTAAGGGTTTGTCCATCTGTATTGCCCATGCTGTGAATGGCATTGTTGTTGCAGGCTCTCGAGAGATTAATGTATTTACAGACTTGTGTGAGCCATTGCACCAATCAATGGTAACAACCTTTGACAGAGACATAAAGGATCTATTAAATTAGACCTGAGTTCCTATTAAATTACTGCGCATAAAAAGCTGGACTCACCTTATCTGCAGCAGAAATGAATGCTGCTATTATAGCCTTCAAAGGAAGTTTCCAAGAGCAGCCAGACCAGCAAGGCAGTGGGATAATGAGGAGGAAACAGGGATCTGTTGACACCTGCACTGCCTGGCTGGGGCTGCAGAGGGAAGGGAGGGTTTCTACAGTGCAGACATGAAGGCATTCCCCTCCCCTTCAATCAGCTCCCCCCACACACACTTCTCATTACTAATTAGATTAGAGACAAATAAAATTAAACTATTAAGGCAATTAAGAAATTCTTAACATTTGATCAGTTAGTTGAATGCAAATCTGTCCTCCATCTCTCTGTGAAGGGCTGATTGCACAGTGTTATGTCCTCGAGCATGTGTTGGTTTTGGGTTAAGGAAGGCAGTAATAAAATCACAGAACATGCAGGGTTGAGAAGGACAGTTAAATATCAATCAGTCCAACCCCCTGCCATGGGCAGGGACATCTTCAACTAGCTCAGGTCTCTCAGAGCCCAATACAGACTGACCTCGAATGTTTCCAGGGATGGGGCAGCCACCAGCTCTCTGGGCAACCTCTGCCAGGGCCTCACCACCTGTGCTGTAAAAACTTTCTTCCGTAACATGCTTCAAATACTCACATTCAAATCAAATAGCTGTATCTGCTTTATCACTGTGTTGCTTCTCTACCCTATGCTATTCACATGTAATTGGTGTTTTTTGGCCACCACAGACTCTCATTTATCCACAGTCTCACATTCCTCTTTTGTCCACAGTCAGACAAGCTATGTCAACTTCATTTCCAGGACTGGTCATGTGTTTAAAACCCTCATGAATTTGTGATAAAACAAACAAATGTCTGTTGAGTTCACAAAGAACTGTCCCCAAATAGTGCATGAAGAACTTGAATCAATAAGGTTTTTATGATTGTATCTCTTTTGGAGGGACGAGAAGGACAGGAGGTGACAGACAGCTTGGATAGGTTGTATACACAATTTATGATCCCCTTCATTTTATTGATCTCTTGTCAATAAAACATGCATCATAGTGCATCTCATATTTGTTTCAGTCTTAATGTTTTTGTACATGTTGTTGTGGCAAAAATCAAGTTAAGGCACCTCATTTCCTGCTTACAAACCACTGGTGCATCTCAGTTGAATTTCTGAGATCTCACTGCAAAGTTCCCAGAGCTGAATGGAATCTCTGGCTCTCTTGATGGTAGATTCAGTTAACTGGGAACAAGTTACTGTTTTATTGATTTCAGCAAAGCAAACTATCCTTAGGAAGACAAGACAAACTCAGCACAGCCAGGGTGAGGTTGTAGCACTGCAGTAGCTTGTCCTGGAACCCAGACCTTGACACTACACAATTGTATATCTGTACCTCTGCTACCAATGCAAAGTGGTGCATATATGTGCAAATCTGTTTCCTGCTTATCAAATCTGCCTTTAAGAGGCAATAATGCTGTTAATGCTGTTAGTATTTGCTTCATGTTCTAATCGAATGCTGCTACTTGTGCTCCTAGAAAAGTTCAAGTGCCCTTAAAAAGTAGAAGCTTTTCTTGATAGGAAATAAAATTGAGCATTTGATATTAATGGTCTTCTAATTAAAGGGAGACCAAGCTTGCCTCAATATCTTCATCTCAATATGTATGTATACATCTGGATGTATAAATGTGGGTTGACCACTGAAGCTTTAAATTGCCATTTTGAAGGTAAACCAGAGCGAGTTCCCCTCAGTGCTGGCACTTTGGAAGAGTTTATCCCATGAACTGACAGAGTTTTGTTCTTCCAGCTTTCCTAAATGGCAGCACGGGGCCATACCCGGAGTGAGTGCAGCCAGCAGTGCTGCCCTGAGGTCCTCTGGGCTGTGGCTCTGCCCAGGTGGCTCCTGCAGGAGTGCCCAGACAGTGTGTGAAGGGCAGGCTGGCGACCTGTGTCCCCTCCTGGGCTGCTGACAGCCCCCCGTGTCTGTGTGCTGCCAGGGCTGTCACACCAGTGCTCTCCACACTGAAACAACTTGCGGAATTTCATTAATTCATTCATCAATACAAGCCATTAGAAGAAACTATCTTGTTAACTGGTGTCTTGGATACTAATTGGCAGCTTCTTTTAAACATCAGCCTGCTGCTGAGGATAAAGCCAAGTGGTGCTGGGTGTCAGGAGTGCAGGCAGCCCTTGGGAATGAACTTACCTGACACCCCTCAGGCATCTTGGAAAGGGGAGCACAAGGGAGAGGGGACAAGGCAGTTAATATGAGACCAAAAGGGTTTCTGTAATTGTAGTTTACCTGAATCCACAGTATGTGTTTACTGAACTTCATCTGGGGAAGAAAAGTACAGGGATAGATGTATAGCTATTTAGATGTAGATATAAACGCACACACACACACTGTGTATGTGCACATCAGATATTGAAGGAGGAGAGAAAACTAAGTTATTGAAAATAAGAGGCAGGAGGAGGAGATAGAAAAGAGAATTTTCTGTGGAAATGGGTAACAAATACACCATGACCTCCCCAGGATGCTGGGCTTTCAGGTGACTGAGTGGATGGTGACATCCACAGGGATATTCTTGCCCTTGCCTGGGCACTCTGCAGGTGGGAGGCCTGGGAAAGTGACAGTGGGACACCCAGCCCCCCCTCAGTGACCTGCAGGCCTGTCAGCCCCTGGGTGATGGGTGCTCTGCGAGGTCAAACATTTTATACCCTCATAAATAATCTGGGCACGTGATGCACAACTCTGCACAAAGAACACAGTCACCAGAATTTGTTTTGCATGAAAGTAGAATACAGAAATTTTACGTAATCTAAGACATGTTGGAGATGGTGCAGACAGAGCCAAAGCCTGCCATGGTTTCTGTCTGCAGGCAGTGGAGCTCATGGTGTTTGCAGTCCCTGTACAGTCATCTGAAGACAGGACATACCAACACATGGTTTGTTGATTATTTCTTCCTCCTGCCCTTTTTGCTTTTGCAGTCTAGGTTTTGTACATCAAGAAAAATTACAATTACACAAATAATTCAAAATCATGTCCAAAGAAATTGACAATTTTTCACTATTTAGATTCTTGCTGTTCACCTGTTAAGTTCTGTTGTTGCATAGTTAGCATTTGCCACATTTTAGCTTGTTCTGTTGATTGCACAGGTACAGGAAAGAGCAACAGTGATCACACTTCCCATTGAGTGCTGTGGGTGAAAGTTAACCAGTGAACTGAATGGAAGTTATCCCAAATTAACAGCAGGAACTAATTTATTCTAACTCTTCAGTGCACTTGTGTGCAAGTTAAATGTTCTATATAGGCTGATTCTCCTCCTCTGGTCACCCACCTGGCAATGACTTGATTGCATTTCCATAGGAAAACTGCCAGGGTTGACTGGTGGTGTACCTGGAGAGGTTTGTGCAGGGATTCAATTGAGGCCTCCACAACCAAATCATTTTGTGGTCTTGCCCAGAACTTTCAAACAGAAATAGGGAGCAATCTGTAACAGATCCTCCAAGCCACCATGTTTGTTGCTTTTCCACCACTGGATTGAATAAGTTGGTTCTTTTTGAAAGCTGTTGGTACTCATGAATGCCACTCTCTATGTGCTTCTGGTCACTTAATTCCTTATTGGTTCTCTCCTGAATTTTGTGTCAGTGGTGAACCTCAGCCCCCAGGGACTCCTTACCCAGAGTTTTCCTGTGGGTTATTAATCAGCCTGGGCACTTCTTCACTTCCAGTTTCTTGGTAGAATTGGTTGAGTGGGGTTTGCTGGGGTCTGTTGACTCTTCCTTCACCTCTGCACTGGATAAAACCTCTACACTGGATAGTTCTTTGTCCAGAAGAACCTCCTGCAGCCCCTGTTTCTGTTGTTCCCATTGCCACGTGCTCGCAGTTACACTCAAGGCTTGGACCCCTTTCAAGCCTCTCCCTCCCCCTTTTTTTGAATTACTAGCGGGTGACAAATAGCTACTGCTTTCCACTCCATTTCGCCAGGCACAGCTTCTTTCCTGTCCTCATGAGGTTTCTGACCTTTCAGTCGATGCCTTTTGCAGCCCCGCAGGGGCCTCGGGGGAGCTGTAATGGACTCACGTTAATTGCCTGTTGAAGGACAGAAGCAGTTCCTAGCGGGATGATTGGTGGTCCCCCTGTGAGTACAGCTGTCCTGGTCAGTGAAAAGATTGATCTGACACACACAAACATTTCGGCTCAGAGCTCTGTGTGTCTCCCAGAGCTCGCAATAATCACGGCTCGGGCTGTTTGCTGGGGAGGGGCAAGGGATGATCCATCCCTATCCCCCTGGGGCTGCTGGCAGTTTAGACAGAAGATACCCCACAGACTGCAGGATAATCCCAAGATTTATAAAGTCAGTCTTTTGAGTTGTTATTCTTGCTTTTTTATTGCTCTCAGTGGAAGCAAACCTTCCATTCTGGCTTAAGGATGCTTTAATGTGGTTTAAAATGCTAGTGGTGCACTTTTAGAAGTGTACATGTATGCATTCAGGAAAAAAAAAATCTCCCATGCGTACCAAAGTCCAAACACATCTTTAAAAATTAAGAAAGCAGAGGCATTCCTCTTATGATTCTTGCCTCTGTTTTGTGCAGCTGGATAAACCATTATGTTCTCATTAGAGCTGACTGTGGGTCAGTTTGCAGAGTTCTGTGCAAATATTATTTTTTTCCCACTTTTGCTTTGTATACATTCAACCTGTGTTGGGCTTCAAGCTCCAAATCTGAAAGAGAAATCAGCCAAAGTCAGCAAATATTCTTTGGTAGCTGAGGTCAAACTTTGCACTGTTACCAGCTTGTGCATGTTTTCTATCTGAAAATATTAATCAGGTCAAATCTACGTGTTCCTTGGCACATGTTCAACAAAAGATGTGTTCAACCTATCCCATCTTTCATCATCTGAAGCCAGGGTTTTGCAGAGATTTGGTCACCACACAAATAAGCTTCTCCTGGAGTAAATCCCCAGTAAAGTTTAAAAGGATTGACTTAACTGCTGCTTAAAAAGATTCTATTCTTAGTTGCTTCATCCTCCCAGCTCCATGTTTTACATTAACCTGAAATGAGATGGTCCTGAATTACATCCCTGCATCCAACCACAGATGACCCTGAGGTGTACAAAATCACATACAGGATCTCATTTTTTTAGACCACACTTTTATTCATTAAGGCTTGGAGGGAAACCTCAGGACTAAATGTTTTATGTCACTGGAATGCAGGGTCCCCAAATACCAGGGTCTTACCATGTGCTAGCTGTTGGTTAGGTGTTAAAAATACCACACAGAAATAAACTATTTTTCACAATCAGGCTAAAATTTATTTGTGATAAAACCTAGCAACTGTTTACCTCTTGCACTTTACTATGTGTTCTGCTTCTCTGAAGTGTGGACTGGGCAATGAAGTTAGAAAGCAACACTGAGAATTCCAGAGATGATGAGACATGGTAAAGATGAGGCAGGTTGCCATATTTTGGGTTCTGGAGACATCCATCCACAGAGCAAAGAAACAGTACTTCTTCAAGAAGTTGCTGTATTCCGGGTGTCAATCAAAATTGTGTATTTCTGTTCAGAACATTCTGCTCCAGCAATACATTATTTACAAGTGGAGGGAGCTTAGAGAAGACCCACCCCTGGCAATCGCTGGGTGCTCTGAGTGTACTGAAGATAAGTTTGCTGAGAGTTCCTGGCCTTGGTGCCAGAGCCACCCTTTTTAGCTGATATTTTAGTCCTGTATTTTATATTTAATAAGGTATGCATGTGATCTCAGGCTAGGTTCAGGGCTTGAGATGGAAATGTTGGGGCTTTTTAAGCTAGCCTACAAGCCACTTAAGTATTTTTAGAGTGAAGAATTTATCCTTTTCTACTTCAGCCCCAAACATTTCCCAGCAAGAATAAGTAAAATGAATGCTTGAAACAACAGAGGAAATAAGATGGGAAGAAGCATCTCTGTTTGCAAGCTGTGGAGCAGTGTCCAGCAAGAAGAGATGGAGTGGTTGGAAAGCAGCCAAGAATCCAAACAAAAGCATCTTCAGAGGTCCAGAATAGCTCCAGTGTCATGGGATTTTAGACAGATTCCACTACGTAAATGAAGCCTCCTTGTCTCCTCTCTTTGTCATTGTGGATGATTTTTAACAAAAGGATCAGACAAAAAATTTAAGCTCTGGTTACCTGGGGCAGCGAGGCAGATGCACAGGAAAAGTCCATCCCCTCTGAGGTCCAGCTTATGGGCTGACTTCTCACTTCAGCCTCTTCCTTTCCCTCTTTCCCCTTTTTTCTGTCCATACTAGTTTTTATTCCAGAATCTTCTCTCCCTTGAGTCTCTTTGTCCATTAACAAGCCAGCAATGTAAAATTCATTAACAAAATTTTGAGCAACTCCAAAGGCTTTTAAATCTTGACTATTTGGCTTTAAAAATACTTTATATGTCTACATTCAGTAGACATTCAGATTTCCAACACTGTGAAATCCTGCAGTCTGTTTTCTTCAGGGGAATTCTTGCTTTCTGAGAGAGATCTTATCAGTGACTTTAGTTTTGTCAGTAACTGTATGCCTGAGGTGTAAATATAGAAACCAAACATGGCAGGCATCATAACATTTAGGGGATCATTTTTAACTTGGTGTAGGAGAATTAATTTGGCTTCAAGCCCCATGGTTCTCAATTTAATGGGAATTTTAAAAGTGTTCCTTTGCTGCACATGGGCACTTTTAATAAACAAGTGATTTTCTGTTAAAAGTAAATGACTCTTGGAGTATAGGAAACATGTGAGGGTTCTGTACCAAAGTAAGACCCTCACAGGAGTGACATTACCTGGCAGCTGGGGTAAAGCAAAGATTAATTTCATTAAATTAGGCTGACACATGAGGAACTCACAGGGACTTGAACCAGGGCTTGTTCAGCTCTCTGGAAAGACTCACAAAGGCTGGAGTGGGCCCTGCATCAGATTCCAAAGGGTCTGAGATTACAGGGTGACCTCAGAAGGCAGTAACAATTAGGAGAGTGGTAGTTAATTCTTGTTAATTCGTCCCTGGCTGGTGGTTGTGGTTGCACTGCAGCTTGGTGTGGGTTTGACAATGAGTTTGAGCTGTGTTTCCCCAGCCACATCTCATTTGGTTACTGGCAAGCTGACACATTGCTCTGCCTGTTTCAGTTCTTGTGATCAGGATTTGACCCAGTGGGTTTGGAAATAGTGGAAATAATAGTGGAAATAGTGTAATTAATATTGGGAATTTGGAGGGGTGAGCATAGGAGGTCAGTAGCTATGGGAAAAAAATGTCTCATCAGTCAGGGATCATCTACTTGGCTGCTTTGAATGACACCAGGTATTTCTTCATTCCTGCCCTGAAAGTCCAATTCTGCAGCTGGTGCAGGAGCAGGGGGAATTGGCTGGCACTGCTAGGACCAAGAACTGTGGACAGAGAGGGGTGTGGGGCACAGATGTGTTTCACTGGAAAGCAAACATGTTTAATGTTGCATATTACCTACACTGAGAAAAAGCAATGACAGAAAATCTGGTTTTATGATTGTAAAAAATGGAGTCATATTTTGCTTGTTTAGTGGAAAAAGCCCAGAAGTCCTGACCGAGCCATTCTCTGGAGGCTGGCTGCAGATCAGTATCAAAATTTAGCAGCTTGCATCCCTTTCCAGTTCTTTTTTTAACACATGAATGTGATTTTGCTCCTCGGCCAGCTGCAGCTCCAAGCCCTGAAATTAAACTTAACATGTTTTACAGAATGAATGGAAGGCCAGACAAGAGCATCTTGTTTCCAAGGATCACATAGCCCCTTTTCGGGATTACAGAAACTCTCGTTCTATTAGAATTTGGCAACACAGCTTGAACTGCACAAACACGAAGTCTCGTTTGTTTGCCAGCTGGTGGGAGATGCTCGGGGCCACTTCTCCACTGGCAGCTGGCTTGGGGAGGTGGCAGAATCCCCACCAGGCCACCACCGGCGTGTGGGGCATGCCGGACCTGCGGGCCCACCAGGTCCCACAGACCCCACCAGGCCACTCCAGGACAGTCTCAATTGCAGGCCTGGGCAAGAGACAGAGGAATTAGGGCCAGCTGAGCCGAGCTAGGCTGCATTTTTCTTGTCTGGCAACAGCCTCCCGGCAGGAAGCAGCGTGGCTGCCCATGCGTCGCTGGCTCTCTGCAGATGCCACGCTAACGAACCCCTCAGCTCGTTACTGTGCCCTTGCCAGCTCTGTGAAGGCCTTAGGAGGACATGTTTCAGCCTTTGTGCACTGTTCTGGCTATTTCTCACTCATGGCCTGTCATGTAGTGTCCTTTCTACTGTCTAAGTAGGTGACTCTCAGACATGCTTAAAGATCTTGAACATCACCTTGAAAGATGTTGCAGACTCTATGTAAAAATACACACTTCTGTAGCTACCCTGGGGGGTTCTTTCTGGAAATATTGCCATGAAACACCTGTATGGTTGTTTTAGGAATGTCACCAATGCAAATGTATTTCCAAATCATCCACTGGCTTCATGTGCAGTCTCTGCCTAGAGCTTAGTCAGATATGTTCTTTCTCAGTAATAACTGGATGATGGTGTTGACTCAGTTACATTTTGTCCTGAAATGGAGGATGATTTATACCTTGTGCCACCAGTATGTCCTCTGCAGTCATGCTGGAAGTTCATAGGTGCAATATTGGCTTTTTTGTAAATGCTTTCAAAATACTTGTTAATTTTCAAATTAAAGTTGTCCTATGGCTGGTGAGCAAGGTAAGTAGTAAGTAAGTTCAAAGATTGGTAACAAATAGCTGGATGAAAAATGTCTCAATTTCTATTAGAGAGTGGCTGTTACTCACTTGTTATTGAGTCTACTTACAGTGTGTGCAAGAGGCTGTATAAACTGTTGAAAATATGAGGATGTCTGCCTATTTTTCACTCCTTGGTTTAAGAGATTCATGAAAAAGGCAGAGTGTATATATAGTTTCTCAGCATCAGTCTGAAATTACAGAGTTCTTCATCTGTCTTGAACAAGGAAACTGCCAAGGATTCATCAGCGCTGCCTGTCCCTATTTCAGACCATAAATGCCAAGTTTATACACTAAATACTTGAGATATTTTCCTAATGGCTGTCTTCAGACTCCATGAATACTTCCAACCTTTAATGTGGTAGAAATGGATTGGACAAAAATAGGTGTAGTTACTGGGGGGCTGCTCTGGGTAAATTATTGCATTGAAACCTAATTGAAATGTTGATTATGTGGGTCACTTAGAGCTATTTTGTAGAATTACATTCAGTCAGATATTGATGCCTTAACTGTAGCAACATCTTTCTCTCCTTTCTGATCTGCTTCTTGTCCTTCTGTGCTTCCCTAAAAATATTAACCTTTTACTTCTGGGTTGCTTTCCAAGCTGTCAGGCCACGTTCTGGTGTCTAACACCATACCCTCAGAAATAGTGGAGGTGCAGCTGTTTTGCCCCACACCCACCTCAATAACACCATAAGCTGCTCAGAACTGAGATGATGAGCTGAAGGAAGATGCTTTCCCTTTGCAAAGCACCCAGAGCAGCTATTGCTACCTCAAGTAAATCCCAGCCTCATCATCTCTCAGTGGGAAGAGCTCACTGGAAGGCTCGGCCTGAGCTGCATTTTAATAGCAGATGGTTTCCCCATTACCATTCTGCTGGCATCCTCCCTGCTCTGCCTGGTGACGTTGCCCTTTTGTGGACAATGGGGTCACAGCTTGTCAGTGCTCTCGGGCTTCACCAGGCCTGTTGGGCTGAGGGGTTTTGTGTTGTTTTGTTTTCCTTGTCATGCAAGAAGGCCCTGATATTTCTGTATCTGGCAGCGTGTCTGCGTGAGACAAGGCAGAGTGAGCGGGGTTGATGTGTGAGTGACAGATCCCTGGGTGACGCCGCTGGGAAGCTCTTGATCTGACTGGTTTGAAGTTGAAAGCTCACTAGGTCACACTGAAAATGGTTGCCACTGGGCATTTCTTTCATCCTTGTTTATTTATTTTCTCTTCCCTTTCCTGAAGTTTTTTCCACTCAGAAAGGGGCTTTGCTGTTGTTCCTCATGTTCCTTGTGGTTGGTAGGCTGAATTCTAACCTTTCACTACACCTAATTGCTGTTGTGTCTTCTACTTGTTGGTGTTCTGTTTGGTGGGCAGGGGAGGGAAAGGGAAACCTTTTGCCTTGGAGCTTGGCACCTGTGCTAGGCACTAACCAAGTACAAAATGACCATTTTAAGCAAGCACCAGGTGTTTTTAAAGACATGGTCTGTTTATTATTTAGCAACCTGCTGTTCAGAGGTTCTGGCATTTGTCAGCCGGATCAAAACAGGGGAGCCAGGTGGTGATTCTGTGACATTTTTCTCTCCATACCTGCAGCATGTCCTTAACTAAACAGGCATAAAGAACAAGGCATAAATTAACCTGAAAAGACGAGATGGCACTAGAAGAACCTCTCATCCTCTTGTCAATGCTCTGTTGGCAAAGCTAAAATAGCCACTCTGACAAGAGCCAGGAGAGGATTTCCTCCCCTGTGGATGTTGCCAACAATTTGTCACCTAGCACAGAGGTTGTTGCTGTGGTAGTGCTCAGAGTCAAATGCCAAAACCCCATGTTGTGCATCCTGCAGTAGGGTCAGAAAATCATCTGGCACAGAGGGACATCAGGGAGCTGAAACTCTTGCAGAGGGGCTCTCAGGCAGGAAAGTGACAATCCAGGCACTGACAGTGTATTCAGGGGCTCACAGCAATTTAGGAAGGTTATTAATGGTGCATTGCAGGTGTTGCAGGGTCCAGCTGCCTCTATGGCCCTGGGTGCCCAGTGCACTTGGGGCTACCCATTCATTAAGATTGCCATAATACCATTTCAGTTCTGCTGAAGTTCTGAGCTTTATCTGACAGCTTCTCTCCAGGGATTAAAAGGGCCCAAATTCAGCTTTAGGCCACCTGATCTAATGAGTCACTAATTACTGCCAATTTCTCATTCTTACATTGAAATAAATGAGAGCTGAGTATGAACAAATAACTTCAAACTGGTATGAGCAGGCCTCTGGCATTTAGAAGGAAAAGTTGTACTAGGGGCTTAGTTCAATCACTGATCTGTCAGATTGCTCAAGGCAGAGAAAACAGGTCTCACTTTAAACTCACAGATTGTACCTGGCAATAACTGGTTGTGCAGGTGACTGAAGTGCACCTGTGAGACCTTTGTTCACTCCAGAAGGAAACACTGAGCCTTGCAGGTTTGTGCTCTCCATCCTACATGGAAATGAGGAATTGTGACAGCTGAAACATTTCCTGCACACTGCACATCATCATTGTCCAGACGTGGTATTCCATTGTGGTTCTTCTTCTCAACCTTGAAAAATTTCAATTTTGGGCACAGTCTGACAGACCATCAAGGTACAGCTGATGTCACCAGCCAAATATTGTGTGGGAAGCAGAACTGGGAGAGGAGACATGTAAAGATGCAGAAGTAGCAGGTTCAGGGTGCTGTTGCCTTTCTCTGCTATGAAAACCTTTGACATGTAGCTGCAAATGTCCTTGCATGCTTTCACACACCAACAGAGCAGGTGGAACAGGGGTAACCCAAAAAGGAAGCCATCACCCCCAGCCCTTCTCTAATTCATGGTCAGCTCCGAGGCAGAGGGGGCTTGTTCCAGTCCTTGCTAATCTAGGCAAGTAATTAACCTGCAGATAAATCTGCAATATAATTCAGAATCATTTTTTGGAGGTGAAGATTTGGCACACTGGGTTTGGGTGTGGGTGGCTGATTTAATTCCAGGGACAATTTCAGCATTTCTGGAGTTAATCCTTTCCTAAGCAGGCCATAACACACTGATGAGAAGGCAAGACAGCAACAAGAAACAGTTGTCAGGAATATCACAAATTAGTATTTCATGGAACTAGGCACTGTGATGATTTGCTGCAGTTAATGAAAAACATTTCTGCTGAGTATATCCACCTGTCCCCCTTTGTTAAAAAAATAAAGTCAGTCCAAAATGGGATCATTATCTTTAGTGGATGCACTTCACATCACTGAAAACAATTTCAGTTTAGTTAAATAACATGCAGCCTGGAGATTAAAGCTGTCTCCCGTTCAGCTGCAGAGACAAGCAAGTCATTTGTACAGAGATCACTTAGAGCTCAATATTCCTTTCACCAGTAACTTGATGTATCTTATTTTTTCCTGTCTGTTATTACATGCTACTAGGTTTTATTTATTTAAATCTCAGCCTCTTTTTGCTGACACAGCAAGGCACAACCAGCCATGTTTAGTAAAACTTAGATGAGCCCCTAAGTGGGCCACTTGTTCTATAAATCTTTAAATATTTCATGTTACTCCTTTAGAAATTGCTGTTGCCAGACTAACCCAATCTGCTTTGAAATGACTAGGGCATAAAATAACAGCTCTTTTAAAATTCTCCAGTGATACAGTTATTTGGTATATTTTTAGGAAGTGCCAGACCTTGTGGCCTCTAATGAAAGATCAGCTTTAAACTTGCAGAAGTTCTGCTCCAGAAGGAGCCATTCTTTCCAGCCCCTGGACACTGCTAGGATCATGTTGCTCTCCCAGGACATGGCCAGGGGAGCCTTCTGGCCCTTTGAAGTCAGTGGAAAAACTCCCACTGAATTATAATGGAACTGGGTTTTAACCTAAAGAAATAGAGTCTTTGTTGTCTTTTATCACCAAATACAGATATTCTCCCTGAATTAGCCTGGACTGCCAGTCCTGGAAGAGATTGATGGCTGTGCCAAGCAGCACAATCCCTGGAAGCAGGAAAAGGGGGTTATGTCTTGTGAGAGACCAGAACTTCAGAAAGACAAATTGGATTAGACTGTTTCCACAGAAACTCGGGAGAGCATCATGTGTGGGCTGTTAATGGAAATGCTGCTGCCTGTACACATCCTCCCCTCATGATAAATGTGACACAGCCCTTGTGCAAATGCAAGTGTTATTGCATTAATAGGAGCTGTTCCAGAACAATTAAAGCCGTGTTCATTAAGGAAGCCAAGCAGGAATGGTGCTGACCAAGCAGAGAATTCCTGGGAAGATGAGGATGCCTCTTCCTTTCCCTGCTGTGTCCCGTGGAATGGGGCAGCAGCTCTGTGGCTGCTCAGCCACCTCATTTAAAGGTGTGAACACAGAGACATGAGACTGGACCTGCAGGGTGAAGGTCAGGGAGTGATATTTGATAATCCTGTGGAAGCAAAGCTGAACTGGTCACGCTCTCTGGCTGTGTTCTAGTTTCCTCAAAGGCTCTGAAGTATAAAGATGTATTTCAGCCAAACTTCCTAGTAAATAAGGACTCATTGAGTATTGCAATTATCAGGAAACAGGCCTCTATGTAAAGGAGGTGCCATAATTCAGGGGAAAACTGAACATACACTGGCATCTTTTTAGACATGTCAAATTTAGGAGCCATAGCAGAAGAGAGGGACTGCACCTTGGTAATTTCTTGAAGCTTAATCTAGATCTCACAACTCCATCATCTTCTCCACACAAATCCATAGAACTTTTTAAAAAGTGTTTTTGTATAAGACTAAACAGAAGCACAGCTGGCCAGCTGTGCCATTTCTACCAGGAGAAGGAGCAGAGAGAAGAGCTGAATGAGTGAGTTTCTGGATTGTCTCTTGATGTCACAAGGTGTTTGGCACAAGTGGATTCAAAGGTGTTCCTGTTCCTGCCCTTCCCAGCCCAGCTGTACCTTCTGTATTGATCACAGCACACAAACATGTTTATGGGGCTGCACTGGAAGCCAGTTCATAATATTGTTGCTTTTTCAAAAACTGAAGTTTTATCAGTTTATTCTTGTGGTTTGATTTTTTTTTCCCTTCCTAAGGCAAGTCACTGTGCCATCAGATTTGGTGTTACAGTGACACACTCGTTCCATGGAGGTGAGTCTTGGAGATTAAATCACCAAGCCTCAGGAAGGCAGTGGTTTAATAAATTTACAGCTAAAATTATCAAGGTACAGAGCCAAGGAGGTTGGAGCCAGAAAAACAAAGGAAGGCACTAAACCAGTTTTCACAAATTTACTGCAAATTGGTTTACCTTGATTTTTACAGATGGGTGTGAGTGAATACAAAGAACCCAAACGGTCAGTATTAATGGACCCACCAGCACAGGATGGCCACACCTTGAGTCTTCTTGTTTAGGCCCCAGCAAAGCTGTGTAATCTTTTCATCTTTTTTCACAACTCTGAAAGACAAAACTACTTCTGTTCTTCTGTTGCTCTCTGTTTCTCTAAAAAATCACAAACTTTAAAGACTTGTTGCAGATGTCATTCCACCAGCTGTGATGTTGGGAAGCTGGGGCAGAACAGCAATGACTCCTAAAGTAAAGCAGCTCCTTCATGTTTCTGAAGCCAGCCTGTTTACAGAGTGGCAGCAGCACATTCCTCTTACCAAATCTCAGGGATTTGATAAATTGCATTGCATTATGCTGGTGTTGGTGACAAGCTTAGAAGGGGATGTTGATGTTTTAAATTAAGGGAATGGTGTTTCCTCCCCTGTGAAGACAGGTCAGTCAGCTTGAGCACTGTAAGCAGTTCTGTCTCTGCATTGTGTTCACCTGTTTCCCAGGACAGGGCCTGCAATTTGGGCAGCAGGGGCATCTAACCATGGGTTGTGGTGGCAGCGCAGAATGGCAAGGACAGAATGATAAATCTATTTTTAGTTTCAGAAAAACAGCTGTGATGGATGACTCTGTGGGCTCCTTGAGTACATCCTGGACTTTTACCTCTGGAATTGCCGTGAAAACAAAAAGAAATATGCCTTAGGTCTCAGCAGGGATGTGTTAGTGTGAAACTGGAGAGCAGCTTGGAATAGTAGGTACTGACAGCTACAGCTGAACACTTCACTGAGCATATGCAGTAAACAGGAGGGGAAAACTGGGAGAATTACACACTGCTGTTAGTTACTTCTTCTGCATGTACCCCTCCATGCCTCTCTGAGCTGCCAGACTATGATCAACACGAGCTCTCTCTGAGAGCACAGACATCCTCATCCATCCTCACCCATCCTCATCCATCCCCTTCCCCGTTCCTCGTTTCCTCACACACACTCCAGTCTGCTTTACTGCTCCCCTGGTGTCCCTTTATTTTGCACTGAGTGGTACAATACGATCCATTCTGGAAGCACTTCTTGCAAACAGTAAAATACATTTTCCCTGAAGCCAACATCTTTCTTCACATTTGCACCGTTAAATACCGAGCAGAGCAGAGGAAAGTTCCAAGCAAACCAATTGGCTGGAGCTGTTATGTGCATCTTCCTTTGTTTTTCTTTGGCTGATTCTGTTAAAATTTAAGGTGCTATGCAAGAGTCCAGGCCCCAAATGACTGTTAGCTTTGTTTGATCATATATCTAATTTACTTTAACATGGGATCCTGGCATGCGTTTCTTTAAGAGACTGAATCAATTTTATGCTAAGTGATTTCTCAGAGTAGATTTTTTTTTTTTATTTTCCCTCTGCCTAAAGTAAATTAGAGTGATAGCTGGAGCAACCAGGGAATGAAAAGGAGTCAAGTCCTCAAGTCACATTAGCAGGCTTGTTGAGGCCTTTAAACAATCATCACCATCAAAGTACTCCATAATAACTGTAAAAAAGCTAATCACAGGTGGCAGTGGGCGTGAAATGTGTGGCTCTGTGCTCAATCCTTGGGATAATGGGGGTATTCATGGGATTTCTAGAAGGACTCCTTTGTGCAGAGAGTCATGTGCCTGCTGAGCTAAAAGGACTATTTTGCTCAATTTGTCTAAAAGCGCTGGCTTATGAGATAACTGCAGGGGTTTCACTGCTCAGGTTGTTTTAACCCTTCCCACACAGACAGATTTTGGTCTAATTCCAAGACCTTGTCTATGCTGGGAAATGTCTCCAATTACAGGGAGTGGTCAAGAACCAAGAGTGGATAAAGACCACCAGCATTTCTGGGCAGGACCTGCGGCTTTGGCTCTGCCTCTTCATGGATGCTCAGCTTGAGACACTCATATTTCCTCCCTGGCAGCACTGGGAACTCTGAGCCCTGGGAAGCACCTTGTGGTTCTCAGCCAGCACTGAGATTTAATTCTCAAAGCCAGGAGAATTTAAGGCTTTCAGTTTGGTGGTAGAGTCTCAAGGTACACCAAGCTTTTCTTATTATCTCTTTCGCTGCAAAAAAAAAAAACAAAAAAAAACCATCCAAACAACCTCTTGGTGATTTCTAAAGAATCATCCCAAACCACGGAAATGGTTTTAATTGTGTGAAACTTGCACAACCTAGTAGTATTTGCCTTCCTCACTAGAAATAGTTAAAAGATTGCCTGAAACAAGAAATTTGTTACCTAAGAGACTCTCAGAAGAGGAAAGTTTTTTTACATTAGAAATCCTTCACTTTGAAATGGAAATAAATATTAAATATCCAAATGCACCAAATAGTTAACTACCATAACACATTTATTTAAATTTCAGTCAGTATCTGGAGGTGAAGCAAAGACCAGTGCTGTTTGCTGCCAAAGAACATAAAGGTAATGGTTGGGTGTTAATTAATATTGCTATTAAGATACAGTGTGAAGATTTTAAGTGATATTTCATGTCCCTACATGTAGTCTCAGAACTCAGGAGAAGAAAAGAAATCAGAAGTTGAATCCCTCATGTTACTTTGTGTGGTCTCCATGATATTAAAATGGGTTCTAGTCAAGAGTCTAGTTTCAGGTAAGGCTAAACCAAGTCAAAAACCATTCCCAGGTTGGTTTCCAAGTTGCATCACCACAATGGTGATCCAGGTGACTAAATTTTGTAGTTATGTCAGTATCATTTTTTGAATGCCAGGGTATTGCATTGGTAGGGGAAGAAGGTTCCCTTTCAGGTGGGGATGATGATATTGGTTGAGTGCAAGTGTCATAGGAGTCTGAGTTCTCATCTGATACAATAAATACCTCCTGAGATGATATATCAGAATTTACAGGAGGAACTCGTGTCCTCTCCTTACCTGGCCATTGCTTCGCTGTTGAGTTTTCTCATGGAAAGACTTCCTTTTACCCTTCCTTCTCTCCCTTCCCCTTTGTCCTTTGCCTTTCCCCTTTTCCCTTTTCCTTTCCCTTCACCCCACAGCTCCTGCTCTGCTTCTGCAGAGAACCCAACACAGTGAGGTCACAGTCACAGCCTGCAAAGATCCATGAAGCCAATAAACAAGATTCCTGTCCTGAGCGTGTCACAGCAGTGACACAGAGAGACTCGAAATATCACCACAACTTTCTTGATTCCAGTTGCCCTCTAATTCTTGAGGTGGGGGACCAGAGCCACTTCACCACAAAGAAGGTAATAGTGTTGATACCAAGTTGTGCTGAAACAGGTTTTGTCTGGGAGGATGTAAAAAGCAGGTAAAGAACTGGAATGAGCTGTTTCTGACAATCCCTCTGTCTCTTATACTCACACACAAATCATTTAAATGTGCTTTCTGACACCCTGAGTCAGCCACAGCTCTGGGGTTCTTTTGCTCTCCTTATTTTTTATCTCTCTGTCTCCTACCATTAACATAACCATTATTGAAAAAGAGATCCAAATCCTTCATTTCTGATGTAGATAACAGGAGAATTTTCTATCCATCCCACGTCACCCCAGCCCAAATAATTGCGGTGTCTGGAAAGAAAAAATTCCGGCTGTGACCTCAAACCTGTGTCACCTGCAGAGCAGCACAGGTGTTTTGCTGTGTTGCATTACAAGGAGTAAATTGTGGAGTGTTTCAATGTGTATAACCTGAGGGCTTTTTCTGGAACTGCCTATGGAATTCCCTAGTCTGGCTAACGTTAAGCTGAGCCATTCTTTGGTAGTGCTCCATGGATCAGTTTTAGGATTTGACTCCTCCCTGTGCTGATTTGGAGTGGAACTCTGGTTCAAAACACCTGGTATTGTTACGTGCTGTTTGCCTGGTGCTGGAGGCAAAGAGCACGGGTGAAATCCTCCTTTGCTGATACCATGGCAGAGCTTTCATGGATTTCTGCAAAGCCCAGAGTTCCCCACCAGTGAACTCGGCAGCTGGAAACTTATCTCAAAGTCGGGGACATTTCAAAACAAATCCTCACCACATTTGTGCCCTAGAGGATGGTGTCAGTGTCCGTCTATTTTGGACACCCATAAAGCTCCTTTGTAAGTGAAATCCTTTTTCTTTCTTCCACTGCTTGTGCAGTTTGATCCTGCACCTTGCAGCCATTGCCTATTGAAGGTACACATGCTGCTCCATTCACCACCGCAGCCTTTGAAGAGTTAAGCTCTGCAGTCACTCAGAAGGTGGACTTCTGCTTTTCCTCAAGTCTCTATTCATCTCCAGGAACTGAATTTTTCATGCAGTAATTAAAATTTGTAGGTCAAACCTCCCATGGCACCGTTTTCTGCTAATATGGGAGAGCAACGGTCGGATTCGCTTACGCTGCTCTTCGCCGCACTGAGATTTAAAGGATGAAGGGTGACATTTTCCCCCATTTTGTAAATTAATGCCATTGATCTGCCTAACAAGAACAAAGTTAGGCTTCAAAATACCAAATGATAAAGAGATTAAGACTTTAAATGGCTTTCCAAAGACAACCTCTATTGTAAGATTCCAAGCAGAGTATTGAACTTTCAATTAGAATTTCTAATGGACTATTGACTTAAATGGATAAAATGTTGCAAGTGATAGCTTTCAAGATGACAAAAATTGCTTAGTACATTCTGGAATATTACTTTATGAGGAAAATACTGTTCTAGAGGCTTAGTAATAACCCAGGCCCCAGGCAATATTGTTCTGTGTCTCTGTGCAGCAGTTTTTCAAAATTGAACTAATGCATTTTGAAACATATTTCTCTTTTCATGTTTTGTAAATCTTTGGGAGTGTGAGGTACTTTAACTTTCATGAAAGAATCTTAAATCTCTGGTGATGTAGCAATGATTGCACTCTTTATGAAACACAATCCATCTACTCCAATGCTGTATTCTCACACGTTCTTCCATCTGGGGCACAAACAGTGTGCCCACCTCGTGTGGCTGCTCCTGCCTGTGCTCCAGAACGTGCCTGTGCTGCAGAGCCTGGGCTGCAAATAACAGCTGAAACTCTCCCAAATCATCCTGGCGCTTTGCACTGAATTGACTTGAAGACTTGTTATGAAACACTAGCTCTAGTACATTTTTCAAAGGATATTTTTCAGAGACTAGCCAGCCCTTTCCAGGATAAAGGGTTAATATTATGCTTATGTTACAGTGCATTAAAAACTCTAATTAAAACAGCATTACATTCCCATCTGCCAATCTCCAGTAATCTTCTTTAATTGCAGTAATTAAACTATATTTACATGTTCAGAATACTTGTAATTTAGCAAATTGCACTCTCTGCTCTACATTTAATCAAACAACCAGTTCCAGTATATTTAGTGTGGAAAGAAGTAATTTCAATGTTTTGATTACTATAGCAGATTTGACAGAGTAAGTGCCCCTCTAGTAGAGACTTTGAAAGGGAAGGCAAACATGAAATATAGTCCTGTTCTGATTGTCATGTGAATGCCTAATTACATGTTAGAGGATTAACTATTAAAGGGTACACACTGTTTCACTTGATTTTTTAGGCACAGCTGACATAACAGATAATAAAGGTTGCCTATTTGAGGCTGCTTGGTGGAATATGTAAGCTTTTTATTATTATTATTAGAAGTCTTAAAACTGAGTATTAAATCCTGTGAGTTAGTAAGGTCATAATGCCCACATCTTTATTTTAAAGACGTAAGTGAATTGAAGATTATGTTCCCACTGCTCTGTTGGCAGCTGGTTTCCCAGCTCCTTCCCTTCCCCAGCCTCTTTTTTGGGGGAGGCAGGGTTGTTATTCTTAGACTAGCAGTTCCCAGGTAGCTCTGTCAAATGCTTGTTCTGGTTTTTGGTTTGCCTGGGGTGGGCAGGTTTTTGTGCAGTGATTCCTGTGCCCTGGGAATCAGTGGCACCGAGGTGTCCTCAGCTGTGGCAGCCTGAGCTCAGGCCCAGGCTGTGTGCAGGTGGGTGGGCAGTGGGCGAGGGGGCTGACAGCTTCTGCACAAAGGGAGCCTCCTCTTTACTGCACATCCCCTCTGTGATCAGGGTCTGGAGAGAACTTGAAAAGGGGATTCCAGTACCAACCACCTGGTTTTCTCCAGATAAACTGTACAAAGCAGAAAAAATTCCTTCTGATCTGCCAGCAGCAGCGCTGGATTCAGGGCCAGCCCTGCTGGCAGAGCCCGTGCTGGGGTGGGAGCTCTGCATCTGCCAGGGGCCACCCACGTCCCCCTGCCAGACCTGCCCATCCACAGCCCTGCTCATGGACACCTGCGTCCCACCCCAGGTTCCTCTGGAACCTTTTATTGCAAGTTCTGGTGGCAAGTTCTGGCCATGTACAGAGGTGAGGTGTCCTGCCATGAACGTTGGTGGGGACTGAGCCTGATGGCCACAAGATGTGGATGTGGGTGTGAAGGACAGCAGTCCTTGCAGGCTTTGGGACCCCTGGAATTCCTGGCTGCCAGAGGAGGCCGTGGTGAGCACTGGCAGAGGTCACAGAGTGGTTCCAGTGGGCAGTGGGTGCTCCTGAGGAGCTGCTCTTGGCACACCCACAGTGGAAGTGTGTGCAAAGCTGCAGCCAGGGTGGTTCTCTGCAAGGGTCTAGTTATGAATATATTGCTTTTTTTTTTCAAAGGCAGCCAGAAAAGCCATTTAAAATCCCTATCTCTGACTAATTTTCCTTACTAAAATGCCCTTCTACCAACAACCTCTTTCCCTGGACCTGACCTTGGACACCCTTACCCATGACTAGTTCTGGGATTTCTTACATCATGCTGATTTCATCCATTTCAAGGAGGAACCTCCTGCTGTTCACTGCTCGTGTAAAATCAGGTCATTCCCAGGCATTCCCTGGCTCTGGGTCATTGTCTTTACTCCTGTGTAATGCCAGCAGGGAAGGCTCTGAATCTAACCCTTCCAGCTGAATTTGTCTCTCCATCTAATCCCACTGGATGGCTTTGCTCTCTGCTTCAATCCACACCTCCAATTTTCTGGTTTGGAATTTAGAATTTGAAGAATGTATGTTCTATCACAGCAATTTAGTCAAGGGGAACTTCTGCTGTATTTACTTTGAATGTGCATTTATATAGATATAGATACAGATAGAGATATATAGATATAGATACAATAATTTATTTTGAATTTTCTAGACTAGTAGATGATTAAAAAAAATTAGAAATAGGCCTTTTGAGACATATTTTTAAAAACCAAAATTGTAAAACTTCATTAAAAAAACCCAAACAAAACAAAAAACCAAAACATTGGTCCTACTATGGAAGATGTAAAGAAATTAGCGTAATTCTGCTAATTTCATATTATTTACTTCTGATCTGTGTGAGTATGGCTGAAGTAGGAATGACAGCAATGCTGTTCAGTTTCTCTTTAGCCACTATTGTGAAATTCACATACATGAGAGGCCTGCCCTGTTTTGGATTTTTCATTACACTCCGTGGTGTTCACAGTGAGGATTTCAAGATGGGTCTTCTTAAGCCTATTAAAAATCAGAATCATGTTGGTCATACGTTTAAATAGATTTAGTTTAGTGCTTCAGGGGAAAGTGGGGATGGGGAGATGAATAAAATAAAAATCTGATACAGAAACATGTCTAGTTTTTCAAAGGTTTTTGCAAAAAAAAAAAAAAAAATTAGAAGTTCTGGCATTTCAATTTGCACTAATTTCACACATCATCTTAGGGAGTGCAGGGTTTGGGCCCCTGCCAGACTGGCTGAGAATCCTCTTTGGAAAAGCACAGTTTATGTTCTGAATGGATGCTGCACCACATAGATATTTCCTAATATCTTTCATTAAACTTCCAATTGGACACTAAGTATGTAAATACAGCAAAACTCAAAGCCTGGTTTTGAATTTATATTTTCTAGGAAAGCTTTTAACAGTGGTAGTCTAACAATATTGTGCTATGTCTGGCTTGCCATTTTCAACGAGTAGCTTAATGAGTTTATTGTATAATGAAGGACTCTGATTTATTAGCTTTTCATTATGCTCATTCCATCAGCTTCCTGCTAAATGCTCTAACCTTGGCAGAGATGTCAGTCTTTATCAGGTGGTATCATTGCTTTTTAATAAACTCTCCTCCCACGTTGATAATATTACATGTGAAATCCCTTCTCCTTATGCCCAAGGGAAGGAAAAGGTGTATTTATTGTAAAGGCTGCACTGGAGCAGTGCAGAGAATTCCTGAGCAGTTTGGTGCTACCCCTTGGACTAGCTCAGACAGGGTGGGCAGATTTGGAGGCTGCAGGTTGGTCCTTTGGCTGCTCCCCTCAACTGGCAGAGGACTGAGCCCATCCTCTCCACACTTTAATTACAGCAGAGTGCAGCTGCTTTAAAACTGGCACTTGCAGGTATTAACAAATATTTCTTTAGCAGGTATTTAATGATCAACTCTATTACAAGAATTAACATGGTGATGGCACGCAAGGAGAGGGGGGAAGGAGGGTAAAGTAATATTTTACAACCTGAAAAATTAAGCACTGAGATAGTTAAGGCCCAGCCCTCATTAGCTGAATGGTAGATTTTTCTAATTAGTTCTTTCTAGTGTAATTAGCATGGATGAGTCTAATCATCTCATGTGAAACCAAATCTAATGCTTGGGAAGGAATGTCCTTGGCCTCTCTTTCAGACTGATTCCAAGGATTTTGTGTGTTTCTGCTCAGATATTCCTTAAAGAAACAGCAGCCTGCCTTCCTTATGAAGGTGGGCTGGAAGCAATGAGAAGATTTGGACCTCATCATGCATTTTTATGGAAGCCTAGAGGAAATTCTGCTATGAAAACAGGCAATCCTCATGTGGCAAGTGAATCAGATGTGGGCAGTAGCTGTAAGAAGGCCAAAATCATCAAGGAAATTTTGAATCCACATGAGAAATGAGTGTTCAAACATTGGACTTAAACCCCCAGTTTTTCTGAGCTCCATATTTCCCTGTAGGGATATCTCCTTAGAAATGAACACAAAAAGTGAAATGGAAAATAGAGCTTCATGTGCTGCTTGTGTAGCTTCTTTTGCTGTGAAACCCAAACAGTCAGAATTGCATTTCCTTTGTCAGTCTGAGCAAGGGAAGGCAATACTGAGAATCTTTGCAAATAATTTTGTTTATAGATTGCTACCAACCCTCAGTGTAGAATTAAATCATTAAAGTATTAAAGTCAGTAAAAATGCTGAATTTAGCTTCTTTTTCTCTTTTTTTTTTTAGGTTTAGACAGCCAGGTGTGAAGGGCAGGCAGGACGCTCACTTGGCCCCATTTTGGGCTGATGTGTTTGTACTGCCTGGTCTTCAGCGGTAACAATGACTTCATTTTACAGTTTGAAAATGTTTGGAAGGTTAAGGAGGTGCAGGGATCTGCCTGGTGCCATAGCACAGCTCATCCATCTCCTCCTGGTGCTGCTCTGACCCTGAGCACAGAGAGTTTCGGCACAGAGGCTCGAGGGACAAAGTGAAGGGCAGGACAAAGAGTGCCAAGGACTCCAGTTGTGTTTTAGCTGGGAGCAGTGGCATCACTCAGGTCCCTCATCCCCACGTGCAGGAGCATATTTAGCTCAGGCCCTCACTGCACTAATTATGATTAAGTCTCAGCCAGTATCATTTTGGACCCAGCACTTCTGTGAGCTGACCTGTGCCACTGGAAGTTCTGGATTCCTTTGTGTCTTTCCTGCATGATTTACCCTTTCCCTGACCAGACTGTGCAGTTTAACAGCCTTCATTTCTTAAGTACTTGAAAGTCTTTATCTGGAAAATTAAAAGATAAGTACAGTGATTAAAGATATCTCCTTTGAAAAAGACTTTCTTCAAGCCCTGTCTGTGAGGGTTTGCTTTTGCCAGTGGATTTTCTGGGAATGCTGTAACCTGCTACTGCATTTACTGCTAATGTGCTCAGGTGGTTTGTTTTGGAGTGAAAGGCAGACAGGTAACAGTGGTGTGGCTGTGACAGAGATGGCTTCCCCTGGGCCCTGGGAGGAGGGACACAGCCCTGAGCCTTTTTTCCACCAAAGCAGTTGATTGCAGGTAAGCAGAGAGTGACAGAAGGTGCAGGTATGCCTCTCACTCACTCTGTGGCCTCAGGGTATATCTGTGTGATGTGTTTTTCTGCTGAGAAGAGAAAGTCAGGTACACAATAAACAGAAATTCCTAACCCTTTCCAGGAAAATGGAGACACATCTTTGTTTCTGTGTTGAGTTCCTCACAGATCCTTTGTGTCACAGGCCCTGAGCACTGCTCTTCCTGAAGCCACCTGACCTTCTGCATCTGATGTGCTTCTGGAGAAAGGAATTTAGGGCCATCCTTACGGAAGCAGAGAAACCATGCCACAAAATCTAATGAAATTGCACTAAAAAAAATGAAAACAAGCTTAGGGCTGACATTCTGCAGTCAGAGAAGAAGGAAGGCATGGTCTGTGACTTCATGGAAATGGCTGGATTTACAGGTGATAGAATGAGGGGTTCTTTTTTAGCCCATTCCTATTAAAACCAAGGAATGGCGTAAAATTGCTGTGCTCATCACCTGGTGCAGGACTGGATTTCTCCAAGCATCAAGCTGGAAAAATGGAAAATCCAGCTGGCTTGGGAATGGTGGGACCTGTCTCTGGGAGAAGGTGACAGTCCAGGGGAAAAGCAGCAAATAGCACTGAGCTTGAGCCATGGAAGCCCCATGGGATTTATGGTGTGGCAGAAGAGTAATGGGACAGAATTGGAATGTAGTTACTGATATTTTTATATGGAAAAGAGGAAATGAGATGTAAACAGTATTAGTGTAATACAATTTTCATGTGAGATTAAAAGGTAAGCCAGGATTTGAGAGATTTGGAAATTACAGTTACAGGATAAGTGATATTTGAAAGGATCCTACTTGATTTGATTAAACTGGAGTTCAAATGTCACTAGAGAGGTGCATTACTTACAAGTTTTTCAGGGTTTTAGTTTGTGCATCCTTAGCCACGCTCATACCAAACCTGGGCAGGGATGTGGGGGGCACAGGTTAGGAGGGGCTCAGGCAGGGAAAAGCTGGGTGCTGCTCAGAGGTGGGAGCATGTTCTGCCCTGTGGGTTTGGATGCTGGGCTCCTGGGTTTATGTGAGGTTTTCAGGGTCCACTCATAGTAGTTCCACCAAAAAATGCATTTGCTGTTGAATTCTGCTCTCTGGCTGGAAGTGTTTGTCTCTTGCCACATCCTGACCTCTGAATGGCAGTGAGAATTCAGATTTGCTGCTGCTTCTTCAGGCTTTTTGGTTCCTTCTCTCTGTTTTCACTGTGGTGAGGTGGTGCCCAGTGGTGGGAAGTGTTTGACAGACATGGTGAAATCCCACATACTGTGTCCTGTCTTTGCTCACACTGGCCTGGTGTCAATGGCCTGGCCCAGCACTGGGATGATTTCTGCAATGTAACAAACCTTTTTTAACCCAAAGTTTGCAGCTGAGGCAGTGACTTGAATAAGGACTTTCAAGCCATTTGAGAGGAAGGTGCTTGATAACTTTGCAAGCCCCAGTGATTTACCCATGACCTCTCAGCTCTGGTTCACAGCCCGTGCCAGTTCAGTGCTCCCATTTGCCTTCCCAGGCCTCTCTGTGTGACACTCAGTCGTGGTTAATGACAGAGAAGCTTGGTGGGCAGATCCCTCCTGGGGAAGTGTCCTGCTCCTGTGAGAGGATGCCAGGTCCCCCCTGACAGTGCTGGCATTTTCTCCAAGTGCTCAAACCAAGCCCCACACCCCAGCCAGGGGAGATTGTACCGGCATCTGGCACTAATATCTGTTGTTGACATTTTGGGAATGAGAACATGAGCTATTAGCAAAGCTGTTTGCTTGTACCTAATTAATGTTCAAGTGTATACCCCTTCCTTTATCAGCCTTGCAGCAGCAAACCAAGCCCAGTGTTATCTTTCACCAGCTTTAAAACTTAATTATTTCCCTCCTTGCTGTTAAAGGCCATGCAGTACAACTTCCTACCCTAATATAGATTTAATCAAGGCACCTAGCCTCAGAGTGGTTTGGTGGCTCTTTAGCTGAAGTGACTGCTTTATATATCCATACACCAAAATCTGGAGTGAGTTTTTTGCTTTGGCAGGACTCCGTGTGAATGAATGGATGGATGGGTGAACACCTCTGACTGGAACAGGCCTGGAGAAACACAGGCAACTTCCATTCATTCAGTCAAACTGCAGCCTTGTGCACAAACCTTTTTCCAGTATTGGCAGTGATGCTGCTCTGGGGTGCTCAAAGGGCTGTTTTCAGCTGGGTGAGAACAGAGCCCAGATCATGGGCACAGCACCAGGGAGAGTTTTTGCCCTCAGCTTCACCTGAGGCAAGCTGTACCTGCATGTAGAGGGGAGAGGGAAAAGAGACAGAATCAAAACCCCTCATGCTGAGAGTGCTGCATGACCAATTCTGTCTGAGGCCACTGTCAGAGACACGACTTAGAGGGGCTCACAGCATACAGAGAATCACACTCCAGTCCTGACAGGGCAATGAAGCAGGTAATTGATGTAATCCACTATTTTCCTAAGAACTTAGTCCTTGTGTGTGATCTTTTGAGTTTTTAAATCTAAGCTGAATTCAATATACTTTCAATGCATGGTGAGTTAATTGCCATGGAGGGTTTCTTCTTTGGGGAATCTCATTGTAATGCAGTGTGATAGACCTGCTAAAGTCATTTTAAGTGGTCTCAGCTTGGTTTGCATTGAGATCCTGCTTTAGCCCTCTCCTCTTTGCCATTCAGTACAAAGATCAGCCTGTGAGTAATATGGACTTAAATAATTCAGAGAGCAAAGGTATGCTGCTGGCCTCATCACTAAAGGTGATGTCCTGGTGCACTGTGTTTTGGGTTACTGTTCTGAAATAATCTCTGTGTGTTTGAATTCTTTAGCACCACAAGAATTAGTGACTGGTTGGGAGAGGTGGCTGTTTGAGGATGCTTTTATAACACAGACTTTTAAACCTGGCCAGCAGCTGCTCTTGGTTTTGCCTACAACAAAACCTCTCAGACATGGTTGTGATGTGAAGGGTACCCATGATGGATGTCCAGATTTATTTTACTGAAACCCCAGACATTGCTAAACATGAATTTCAGCTGTGGAGGGCTAGTGTGCCACATCACTGCACTTTGTTTTTATCTCGACCTTGTTTTTAGGAGAAACCAGGTTTTAGAATGAGCTCAGGTTTATCTACGCACATTAGCAAAGATCAGACTTTGAAAAGAATTTTAGCAAGTCGGTGGCTAAGATTATGTCACAAGACATCCCCTTTTACCACAGCAGGAGCTGCTGAGTACTTAGAACTTTGAAAAAAAATCCCTAATTTAAGAAATGTTGAATCTTTTATTGGAAATTATGGTTGTGGGGCAGTTTCAAGGGGTTGTCTTTAGCACAACAAAGTGTGGATGAGGGGAGGAAAAAAAGTTTGAACACATTCCTTACATGATTTATCTCTGACAAAACTGCCAGGAAATCTTTCCTTGAAGAGGCTTCCTCAGAAAGTTTGTTCATTGTCAGACTCTGAGCAGCAAGCAAGTTACAGCAACTTGTGTCCTCTTCATCCTCTCTGCATCCTTTCTGCATCCATCTGAACAAGTGATGAAAAAGCAAAACCCCTGAGAGGCAGCCATAAAATCATAACAAATCCTACAGAGACCAGTAACCTCCAATTCCTGTTTCATGTGGGCTGAGTAGCCTAAAGCCTAATTGTGTAGGAAGTGTGGCTGCTGACCCAGAGGATCTGTGTCCAGGAGCCTCTGCTTTCCCTCCTGCAGTGCAGGGATGACTTTGATTGTGTGGCTCCCTGGGTTCTCTTGCCCTGTGGAAACACCAAGTGTTGTTGCTATGATAACCTGAATGTAAGACAAGTTTTTCCCACCTCAGAAATCTGTGTATTGACAGAAATACACTTGGCTACAAATTTGTGGTCTGCATTATGTCCTTTGGATGCCAAAGGCTGAAGGTGCCCAGGGCAGGTACTGTCACAAACACTGCCCCTGCCAAGTGTTTGGGGCATTTGTGTTGGTGTTTTCTTGGTATCTGTGCTGCACCAGAGGATCCAGGAGCTCTCAGCATGCCCTGAGTGTCAGCAGATGCAAGAGCAGGTGTAGGGAGGTGGCCCAAGGCAGCATCACCATCCCAGCAGTGCTGCCTTTCCTACCAGACTCGGGCAGCCAGAACACAGGTGGATTAGGAGGCTGTTTAGGAGGAAGCTGCTATGGCAGGTCCTGCTGGCTTTTGGGCAGCTGGGCTTGTGAAATCCTCTGTAGGGCTGGGGAGGAGGAGAGTGGGCTGAGGGGGGCTGCATGTGCTGGGTGTAGGGAACCTGTGTATTGCAGAACTCGTCAAGGTACCAGTTGGATGGTCACCCTTCCTTACTTAGAAATGTATTTTTGCTTTTATTTTTATCCTTGAAAAAGTGAGAATGGACTGAGATTGGAAGCTGCTTTAAATTGAGTCACTACAGAATTTATTTTGATTATTAAAATGGCAGTACAAACATTTTCACTTCTTACTCATTCTGTGGCAAATTGTGCAGCACAATGCAGTAAATTTGAGACATGCTAAGATTTTGCATCAGGCATATAAAAGAAGGTTGAAAGAGTTGGTTCTGGTTTTTATCGTGGTTTAGCATCAGACATATCTCCTTTCCTTGTAAGTTAGAGCTGTCTGTGTAGCACTATTGTCATCCATGAGGGACCTGGGACAAGCATTACAGATTTAACATGCTCAGGGAAACCAATATGAGCTATCAACCGATACATGACACTAATACAGGGTTCACTTTTACACTCAGCCAAAAAGAGAGAGAGACAGATTGTTCCAAGTTTAGACAAGCTGTAAAATCCTTTCCTAGCAGGTACTGCACTGGCCAGCCCTTGAGACTGTTCTAATTGCTTTACATCTGTACAAAGGTTCCTTGTAATCGGGCTTTCTGCCTCCATTTGTCTTCTTTTCAGCCTCTTAGTAAAGGCTTTAATTGGTCTTAGTGGGGCTTTTCTCAGTTAGTGCAGCCATACCTTAAAGGCTGAGCAAGTGCTGGCATTACCTGGGGGGGAACGGAGGGAGCAGAGGAGAGACATCAATACTTCTTTACCTTTAACACTGTAATTAATGGACTCAGAGCAAGGAACAGGTTTGGAGAAATTTTAGCTCTTTGGGGAATTTTGAGACAGATCAGACAAAACAGAGCCAGGGTGGAATTCTCTAGAATTTCTCCCTGCTTCATTTCTCTGTGAACAATCATTAGCCTTGTAATTGTCTCCCGGTAAACTGCTGTATCAGGTTCCATTTTGTCCTCTTTAGAGGATCGAGTTGCCTTTAAATCAATAGTTTGAAGTACTGGGGGATGTATGTGAAAGGAAGTGCCCTCTAATTTCTGTTTCTTAGCTACTAATTATTTAATAATACATTTTATTGCCTATTAAAATGTGGCATAACTTGCTTGTCAGCAAAACTGGATGGAACATAATCATTTGAGAAGGATAATTGGCACTTTTGCAGATGGCTTTTATTGCAAGGCTGGTTTGTTGTTGCAGGAGCTCCTTGCCAGGTTTGCTCACGGGCTCTTTGGGGTGGTCAGCGTCAGAGCAGGCAGCAGCACAGCTCAGCCCTTCTCCTGTGGCACACTCAGAATTTGGGGTGAACCTGGGTTTCTGACGTGAAAGCCGCTGTGGTGCCCGGAGAGTTCCTCCTTTCCACTCTGGTCTTTGTAAGAACCCTTGTGGGTTTTACCAGCACGCTGCAATTTGGTTACTAGATTTAGCAAAATAGGAGAATTTGTTTGGCTAACTGATTAATGGAGGTAGGTAAAGCTGGGCCGGGGGGTTGCCTTGAAGTCATTTTGATATTATTATTATTTTTTGGTGCAATCAGAAATGCATGTGTGCTTTTGGCTGAACTCTGTCTGTATAGCTTGTACAATCAGCATGTGCAGTGACACACTCTGCAGTGCCTGGCCTGAAGTTTAATAGCTTTAGACAAATAACTGGAGGTTGGCTCAGTGCCCTCCCATTGCTTCGAGGTCCTTGTCATCCTTGGAGTGACCGGGTAGAAAATCTTTTCAGAAGGCTGTGCCTTGGCCAGAGGACAGATGCAAGGGCTGTGCTGCAGGCCCTGTTCTGATGGTCACCGGGGTGCTGGGCTCTCAGGGAGGGTGCTGATGGTTGGGACTGAGAGGATCAATGAGTCTGTGCCAGGGCTGAGGAGCTGGGGGAGCTCTGCAGTGGGGACCCTGCAAGTTGGGCATGAGGGAGCTGCTCCTCAAGGATCACTGATAGACAAGAGCCTCTTCCTTAGTTTCCAACAACCAAGTTTTCCAGGGTGACCTTTGAATTCCATTCTGGTTCTTCTGAGGGAATGACTGTGTTGTGTAGGAAAGCTCTGGTTTATGTTTATTTTAAATTAAATGAAGAAGAGACTGGAACAGGCTGTTTCTTATTAAATACTCCTGCAGTTAAATTCTGGTGGGTTTTTTTCCTCCTGGGGAATGCTTTTGTTTATAAAGAAGTGTTCCCTTTGCTGTCATTGTTTTGCTTTGTGTCCCATGAACTGGCCTTGTTTGGGGGAAAGGTTTTTGGACCAGTGCTCATGGCAGATCCCACTTCAGGCTGCACTGGCATCATTAAATTCCCTGCTCACTATCTGGGGTTCATCCTCCCCTCTAATGGTTTCAAGCTAGAACAGTGTTTCCATTTTCTGCAAAAGAGCTTTTTTGAGTGTTAGTGTTATTCTTTGGAGAACTGTTGGGAATTCAGGGATGACGTTGTGCATTTCTTCGCTGTATTGGAAGCACATAATCCATGGGAACTCTGTAGCCCACATTACAAGGTCAAAAGTGGTTGGAGTTAAATCATGCGGGTGAGATTCAGAGTCTTGTTGGTACCTGTTTTTGTTAATCTCTCCAAATTGTCTCTTCCTCATGGCAGTCAGAGACCAGAATCAGAGATGCTGATGTTCTTGTCCATTCCTTGTGGAGTGAGTGCTGTGCAATCAGCCCCTCATGGAGAAGTTAATGCAGTACCAGGAACTGGTCCTGAAAGGACTTGATTAATGTACCTGGAAATCATTTGTGTTTCATTAGTGAGGACAGGCCTGGAGCTGGCTGTTTCAGAAAGAAAGAAAAGAAAGAAACCAGCGCTCTGCAGGCATTGGTTCTGTGGCACTCACAAACTGCCCACACTGTGGGTAGGTGCTGTGGTACAGATTGGAATGGGTGCACTGACTGGAAAAACAGTTTTTATCATCATTAGTGCCTCTTGATGACTGAAATCAGAACAAGTACATCCAAGAAATACCAGCTTTGCTGGGGTTTAGCTGCATGTGCTACCACTGCAAGCAGCATCTCTTGGGGTCAACAGAAATCTCCTGTTGAGATTGCACTAGAGTCACTGTGCATGTAGACAAGATGGAAAATTGATCTATTACACTTCAGCTGGAGTTAAATGAACAGAGCATTGTTAACCTGACAGCATTCTGAAGAATTCAGATATAAGGATTTTGCTTTAATATCATATATTGAAAATTTGCTGTCAGACCTAGCTCAAAGATTCTCTGCAGTAGAGGTAAATTATAAAGGTATTATTTTCCCCCAAGATGAGGAAAAGGAAGTTGAATTTGTCCTTCATCTCCCATGTCTGCAGTTTCATCAATGTGCCTGGTGAGTCTCCAGAGCTGGTGTCAGGCACTCCAGCTTCAGATGGGGTGTGTGAGGGAGCAGGAAAATGCAGCATGCCAGAGCTGTGCTGGGTTCATTGCTGGGATTTCAGAGCACTCCCATGGACATGATCTTTCCTTCCCTGCTCCCTGTCTAGCACAGTAATCCCTGTTCCCCTCTCTAGATGTTGCTGGGTGTCTCAGAGGGGAATTCACACTGCAGTGTGATGCAGTGGCATTGCTCCAGTCCCAGCATTAAGCTGGAATCACGGGGCAGAGCTGCTGTGAAAGATGTGCCTTGCCTGTCCAGCCCATTCCTTCCCATTCCCTTTCCTTCCCACTCCCATTCCCACTCCCATTCCCACTCCCATTCCCACTCCCATTCCCATTCCCATTCCCATTCCCATTCCCATTCCCATTCCCA